>JAEQML010058142.1:0-30774 GCA_016904865.1 Pissodes strobi
TAATAGAAATGACACCAAGTTAAACAGGTAGGTACAAATCCCAGTTTAAATGTTATGACAAATATATAGGATTTGACTTACCAAATGTACGAGTATTATAAAAATGACTGGGCAAGGCCCCTCTCTTCTATTTTTATTATATCTTCTGAAATTTATGGAATATCTATCTATATTGCTTATAAAAATTACTTTTTTAAACAACCAAATACCATGTCTATAATCAGTGTAACAGTCACTCGTCACCACCCAATATTTTTGTAATTCCCAAGGAAAGGAAACAAACAAACAAACGTACCAACGAAAATAAAATGAAAATACCTGATTCATTGTTACCAACACTCGACAAGATTTAAAACCGCTAAAATCACAAGCGTCTAGCAATACGGCGTAATTTTCGATGCCACATGCGCAATGGCGAAACAAGAGTAAACAAAACGTCTGGCGCGACCGACGGGAATCGAACCAACGCCACCTACTCTAAGGTGGCGTTGATCGAACCCGCAGCCGATTCTTCAATTCGTAGTGCACTTGTGAACGCATGCGATTTTAAGACCTACAATTGGCAAGTATATGGCCATCCGCTCGCTTTGCTGGCTCTGGGGGTCAAGAAAAGGAAACTAACCAATTGCTAACCCAAGAAAAACCCAAAAATCAAGAAAAAAACTGTTTACTTAAAAAAAAAACCAACACCAACGGGATTTGAACCCGGGTCGCCGGAGTGAAGGCCAACCATGCAGACCCCTAGACCATCTGCTGACTTGCAAACAACTGGTTGCATCGCGAAGATATGCGTCACCTTACGTAGTTAACTAATCACGCGCCTTTCATTCACAAGAGCACTGTGAACTGAAATCTCGCCCCCCGTTAAAAGCGGCTAAATCTAGCGCAACTGTTAATTATGTTGTCAATCCTATCGCATGCGCAGTACGATATATCAGAATTACCTATGTCTTTACGGTGCAATGGATTGCTTTCAGCGGGTCTCGTGGTGGGGCAGTGGCTAGATGCTGTGTTTATGATACGACGGCCCGGATTCGATTCCAGTGGCGAGACATTTTTTTTTTTTAAGTTATGTGTAAAAGTTTTTTTTGCATTTTGGACATGATGCCTTGGATGAGTTTTTGTAAGTTTTTGTTGATTGCTCCCCCGTAGCGAGCCATAGCGAAGCTATAAATTCACAAAGCAAATTGGCAATATTGTTAACATTTGCGCTAGATTTAGCCGCTCCTTAAAAGCATTCACACAACACCTTCTAAACAGAAGATGTGATATCTAAATCTAAGATGGCGTCGCGCGTCGGGAGCAAACTCTGACAATGGAAAACGTATTAATTGATATATAAACTACTTTTGTTACATTTGGACTTCAAAAAAATGGAGTCCTAAATTATTTTTTATACTTACTTACATGCCATTTACCAAAATAACAACGAAATATGGTTTGGGACCCAGACCCATCAAATAAAGATATCTACATAATTGAATCTTATGTGGATAGAGTCAAAGTTAATTTTAAGTACTTTAAGTTTATTAAATGTTAGTTCATACCGTGTATCAGAATTACTCATGTCTTTTTACGGTTTAGTGAATTGCTTTCAGTACATTTGGTGGTCAAACCTTCTGCTTGTCGCTCGTAGAGCCCGGGTTTGATTCCTGTTGGTGCAAGACATGTTTTTTTTAGGTTGTATAGTTTTTAATAACGTTCTGCTGATGTCACTTTTGTCGTGCGGTTTTAAGCACACACCTTTTTTTCGTTTCATTGAGTCTCAAATCAATGTAATAGAAGTGCCCAGGATCCACCCGTTTTTCTCTTCATCAGCCACAATGGATGAACTCAAAGTCTTCTTTTTTTTGCAAAATAGTCAAATACACCAAATTCATCATCTTCATCGCTACTTGAAAAATCCATTTTTTAATCTAGTCGGTAACCAGACTTGTAGCTAAAAAGTCTATTGACTGACTTTCCTCGTCACTGTCCTGCCCCTTCGGTGTACATTGCACGCGTCACGTTTCCGCCACGTCCGTGCCCCGTCCTTGCCACGTCCTCGCCTGACGTCCGTTCAGTGTGAATTGCGCCTTAGAAAACTCCTCGCAAGCGGCAAGCGGGTCGTTCCTAACTTCGTGCTCATGTGGAAGGTGGAAAAATATGGTTTTTTAAAACTATAGTATCTTAATATTCTATTTTAGGTATCTACAACTTAAATCTCTATAATGGCCATCCGTTCGTTTCGCTCGATTTGGGGGGCTCGGATAACAAAAACTAACCATAATTATCTAAAAATACACACCAGTATGTATAAAACACGTTGCAATAAATGCACGACAGTAGTAGGTCAAGGAATTGAAATAACCTTCTAAAATTAAAAAAAAAAATTGCTCCCGTGCGTGAAATACAGTTTCACTAATCAATTATGAAATATCTACGTACTACGTATCTTTCTAAAATATTTAGGAATGTCACAACGAATTAAAAGTGATGATTTCTCTATTGAGAAATCATTGCTCATTCATATTTCAAATAATAACAGATATTAATTGAATTATTTTAGCGCACCCGGTACACGAAAAATCCTCGGTTACCTTCACGCCGCCGCGCCGCGCAGTGTAAAAACAATCAGAAGGAGGCATGCGTTTTTCCACAGATCAATAGGATCGCGAAAAACAGCTGACACAGAGAACTCGATTTTCAATCACAAAAATGTTGTGTTTTTAATAAAACGTTTTTTACAATATCCCCTCGATGAAGCTAAGGGTGAGAATAGTTCGACGGTTTTTTTTTTTGAGTCAGGAAGATAATTTTTTTTTCATTAAAAGCAGTGTAGCTAAAACGTGGTGACAAACTATTTTCGTGGCGATTTTTAGAAACTATATCGAAGTATGTGTGGGAGTATCAGGCAGCTAATAGGTGTTTTTGGGAGGTTCAGCAAAAATCGTGTTTACAAACAATAAAAAATGTATTTAAATTTCAGAAGCTGTAAGGACAATTATCCTGCTTTGGTAAGTGGCAACTTACGCTAACAGGAAAAATAATTGGTCCAAGAAAAAATTAATAAAATAATTTTGGTTAGTTCCTTAAACACACTGATCACGTAGGCTACTAATACCTTTTATTTAATATGTCTTTCTTTTCCTATACTCTAATTGATTTATTAGGCATTTACTACCTGTAATTTCATCCATCCATTAAGATACAAATTTCATTAATTAAATTAGGGTAGGAGTTTAGGTATACCCAAAAGAAATTATAAGATCAATCGACTTACCTGTAAGGAAGGTTGATCGTAATTATATGAGTAGTATCGTCGAAATATTACAAAAATACCCTGTAGTTGTAGCTTTCTGCACTGCGCGGGCAGAACCGGGTGGCTAAGGTAAAAAAATTCCATATCACTCAATAACTTTAATTTATAACCGATATTTCGGCAACAGATTACTACAAACCTTATCTACAGAAGAAATGCTACGACATTCTGAAAAAAAAATCTTTATTGTCTAAAACAAAGGAATAACAAAAAATAGTGCTAAATACGGTTTTGCTCCACACCCGGGGCAAATCCGGATAACAAATGGGGTAAAACCGGGTAAACCTACAAGTTTGGTTAAAGTGCTCTGAGGCAACTGTCGCATTGGAATTCATCCAAATCCTCTTCCAGCCAACTAGTGCAACCTTCCTGTGACCAGTTCTCGCACGAGATACACTTTACCCATCCATCTCCTCTAGCTGACATGGAGTACTAATTTTCCTCACAAAAGAGACACACCACATTTTTATCTTCAACACTTTCAGTATTGCTATCTTCCTCTTCCGAGCTTCTATCAACTGTTGACTTTTTCGTTATTTTTTTTTTGTTGAGCCTTACTTTTCTTTTAGAACCAATCCCGGTTTTGCCCCACCCAGTTTTGCCCCGAATGTACTTCAGCAACAAATTGACTAAAACTTTTTAAATTCTGACCTATAATGGAAAACTTTTCATACACAAATGTCCTACAGAAATAAGGCTTTCAGGCTATAGTTAAACAATATTTATTAACGGACTTCTTAGTGGATTGTAGAAAGGGTAAAAAATATTAAAAATAACATCACATACCTGATAAAACACGTTTTAATCAGCAATTTATGAACTTCACGATGTAGACGCCATAAAATTATTCTGCCAACTGGCGGAAGCTTCACGACCAAAGTGTAACGTTGATTCATAGATGGCGCTACCAGGTATAAAATTAAAGGCGGTACCCGGTTTTGCCTCACTACCCGGTTCTGCCCCCTGTTCCCCTACGGTACGACGTTAAAAGTGCTGAAAAATAAAACACTAATCCTAATGTGGCGTTTTACGCCGCTCGCATCTCTATCCTCAGTGGTTGAAAGTATACTTAATAAGATTGGCCCATCATATATATTAGGGTGGGATTTTAAATCTGAATATAGAAGAAGGGAGAGGATTTTGTAATATTTCGACGAGAATGCTCATATAATTACGATCAACCTTCCTTACAGGTAAGTCGATTGATCTTATAATTATATTTCGCAGTCTCGTCTCATATTACAAAAATACCCTGTAGATGTTTAAAGTATTATGGCCAATCTTCCAGAAAACTTTTAATAAAAACACAAATTTAGTATAAATCCTTCAAAAATACTTTATTTATTAATTCAAATCCGTAAACAAAACTTAATTTAAGATTTTTTTTTTATAATATGAAACATATAAAAATAACGGCAAATATATGGTTAATTACGGGTTCTTATATTAGCATTATAAAACACTAGTCTATTGTAGTACCAGCCCCCTTAAAACCGCTTTTGCGAAAACATCCTGTGAAGGAGTAATAGGTCTATTGTCAAATGAACAGAAAACAGTGGATTTTTCAGAACAACCAGCAGCTTTTCTTATGATTTCTATATTGGCTAAAGCTAAATTTGTTGTGCCGAATGTTTAATGCTATAGCCAGTATATAGATTAGTGTTAATTCCGCATCGGGTTAACACCAGTATTATCCAACGTCTTATTGTATGTGGGTGGCTGCATGAAAAGGTTTTTTGATTGTTAAAATCATTGATCGAATATCCTTTGTTTTCTGAATATATGCTATACTTTCTTCATTTTTAATAATAAGTATTATTAATTTTTATTTTACTTAAGTTTGCATTCTATGTGCGGTAATCAATGCCATTAAAGTTACCATTTTTAGGGTAAGATTTTCCAGGGATAGCTCTTCTACTGGATACAAGGTCTCCAAATATACAAGTACTGAGTGGGGGTCCCAAGTACTTGAATATCTGGATCTTGGCGTCTTAATATTACGCAAACCTTCTAAAAATCCGTTAATCATATTTTCATCCTCTTGACATATTGGCAAGACTAACGCTAATGCAGATCTATCAGTGTTAATTAAAGAATAAGAACAGCCTGTCTGAAATTTATGATTTAAAAAAGATATAACGTTTGATAACAATCGCTAATCGCAGAAAGTATTCCATCTAAACCAGATTCTGGAAATGACCTCCTAGTGTTATAATATGCCCGGCCACCAGGATAAGCTTCTTCCATAATGGATGTGGCTGTCTGGAAGGAGAAGTTAACAACTCTTTATCAGGGCCCATATAAAAAGGTTCTTTAATTGACATTTGACGAAATATAGGAAACCAGGGTTGACCTTGCCACCCTGGCAACACGAAAATTCCTTCCGCTTGAACATTTTTAACTTTCTTTAATACCTTAGCCACCATGGAAAAAGGCGGAAAGGCATAAAATGAAAGGTCTTTCCAAGATATCGTAAATGCATCCACACCTAAAGCTTTCGAATCTGGTTTCCATGAAATAAATTTTTTACATTTCGAGTTAATATTGCTGGCAAAAAGGTCTATATCAGTAGTAAAAAACGTTTTGCAAATTTGAGCATAAAACGATGAACATAATTCAAACTCTATACATATATGATAACCTAGTCTAGATTCTTGATCTGCAATAAACTTTTCTTTCGAATTAATGTACGATGCAAAGATATATAATTTATTATTTTCACAATAGTTCCAAATATCTCTTGTCATAACGTTAAGATTTTCATAGTTTACTCCTCCCATGCGATTTATATATTACAGCTGTTGTATTGTCTATGCTTAAATGCAAATTTAGATTTCTCTTATTTTTTGAAAAATGTTTTAAACTATTAAAGGCTGCCAGCAATTCCAGCTAATTAATATGGTTCTCTGTTTCTTTACTATCCGAAAAACCATTAATCTTTTCCCCCTTACACTCCACCCCATCCAAGTCTAGAGGCGTCTGAAAAAATTTGCAACTGATATTCTATCTCGTTTAGGGGAAATTTACTATCCTTTTAACTAGCTAACCACCATTTAATTTCCAAAATTACTTCATCCTTAATTTTCATCTTTTTATTATAGCTATAGACCTTTCGAATCTAACAAAGCCAAAAATTTTGATATTTCAAAAATTTTTGTATGCGCCCAACCATATTTTACAGCAGGGCATGCTGCGACCAACATACACAAAATTTTAGCAAAAACCCTAATAGTACAATATTTTTTCCTGATAAGATCTCGACAGAAAGTTAAAGTCGTTTTAACTTTAACTTGAGGTAGGGACATTTCCATTTTTATTGTATCAAAAACAAACCCTAAATACTGGCAACTGGTAGATGGAATCGGTACACTCTTGTCAAAATTTATTATAAATCCTTTCGGCATATTTCCTTATTACTAGCGATCACCCAAACATCGTCTAAATAAATCACCACTATAATGCCTTTTTTTTTCGCAAAATAAGTAACAACCGGTTTCAACAATTTTGTAAAAATAAATGGAGCTGTACTTAAGCCCATTGGCAAACAATTAAATTCGAAAAGCATATTCTATAATGCCTTTTTTAGAACTATTATCCATCCTATTTAAAAAATAAGCGTCCTTTGAATCGTCTTGACATGTAAAAACCCTGGCATGGCAAATTCTTTACGCTTCTATAGTCCTCTAGTTGAAAATGGGGAGGTTAAAAACTTATTTACCCTTCAAATTTAAAATAAATCGACACTGGTTCTTTGTTTTCTTAATCAGAGAAAAAAAATTAGATACAAATTCACCATCACAATGTGTGCAGGGAGATATAGCCCCGATTTGTAACAATTTCTGTTTTTTTTTTTATTTACCTGAAACCTGCTATTATTCGAAAGGGCTCTCTTTGGAATAGTAGACTGCCTAGGAATAGTATTAAATCTTATTTTATAACCTCTTATCCAATTTAAGACAATTGGGTTATCATTGAAAATGATATGCCAATTATTAATAAAATTAATACTACCAGCATATTGTACCTCTACTGCCTTTGAGCACCCCGGTACTATCTCTTGATGTGCTTGGGTCTGTCTTCCTCCTCCCTTCTCTTTTTCCTTTTCCTCAAAACCTGGCGCCTCCAGTTTAAAGAAGCATTTATAATAGTATTTCCTGAAGGATCTCTAAACTTTGTAACCGGCCGCGGGCGAGGCATAGTTCGCTTTAACCCAGGGCCAGCTTTGTGCATTCCTTTGATGCTTTTACAGTTTGCGAAAAAAATTTCCCCAATAGCCAGTTATCAACCAACTGAACTGTTTCGCTAACTTTCTTTGCTGCCGCATCCAAAAAATTTGACAACAAAAAACGCCTATGTACGGATATTGTATGATGTACCTATGTCCGCTAATAATTTAGATGTTTCAATAATGTTCTGCAATATTTCACTGCTGTCATCCCCCTGTTCTATAAGTTTTTCGATTGGATTTACCAAGGCACTTACACTTGCACCAATTTGGCTCTGACTGTGACTAAAGAAATTTTCTTGCCTCACTGCAGAATCTGGAAGCATCACAGATACCTCCTCATTAACTCTAGGGCCTTGTAATAATAAACAATTCGCTGATATAGCATGTTTATTAATAAGTTCCTCTCTACTGTCCTTATTTAACCCATTCTTTAAAATTGATAGCCAGTATGCTGCTGTCTCCTCATTTACCGGTGGCCCAGTTCTTATTATTCTTACCGGATCATCTCCCAAGATTTGTTTTATTTTTGATGTACTTGCCACCATCTCTGGATTACTTTCTTCTCAAATTTCTGGCTGCTTCTCATCTGCCCCATTACAAGAACTGAAATCCGAAGAAGACTCCGTATCTGAGGATGAGCTTGTAAGAAATATTTACCTTCTATAACCTGAAGAAGTCTTTGAGGTTTTATCAAGCAAAAACGCATCAAAATACGGAATATGTAAAATACACTTCAATTCTACCAATAGAAAAGAGAAACAATTCTGCTTATTGCCTTAAGTAAAATACATTTTACACATAATGAGTGAATTTCTACACAATTTAAGTGCAGACATTTTTGGCACACAATACGTGGCAAGAATTTGGCAACATTTTTGACACAAAAGAAGTGACCGATAACATTGAGGTATGCACAATTTAAATGCCAGCATTCTTGGCTCACAATAAGTGGCCAGACTTTGGCATACAAGAAGTGGCAAAATTTCAAGCACACAATAAGTGGCCGACAATATTTATACCCAATATAAGAGCAGATATTTTTCGCACACAATAAGTGGCAATAATTTTTTGGCACACAATAAGTTGCAACAATTTTTTGGAACACAATAAGTGGCAACCACCTTCTCCTTTCCACCAATAGTGTAAAAATTTAAGATAAAATGCAAGCAGGACTCCCTGTATAAAAAATTAGGCCCCAGAAATAAATAAATAGTCATAAATACCTATTAGTGCAGTAAAATGGTAGTTTTGACAAGAAAAAATTCCGGAGTTAGATTTCTCAACGGTTTTTTATATTTTCGGGTGTGCTGAATCCGAATTTGCCGCGTAGCCGTCGTACGAGTGACGCATCATCCTCAAAAATTGAAAAAAATGCAAATTGGACTTATTTTGGCGTTTATTGCGTATACCGTGCATAGATAAATATATAGGTGCGTTCCTTACTTGGTTTATGTATTACCGGGAGTGCTGGATCTGAATTTTCACCCGCCCGACTCGGAAAAGTGACGACACATGTCAAAAGTTTAAAAAAAATGTTAATCCGAATTTCTACGTCCCAGCTTTGCAAAGAATTGAAAATGGCTGAGATATAGGCAACTTTTTCCTTAGAAATGTATAATTAGTGTTGACAAAATTCAACAATTTAGCTTATTTATACGGAATATATTGTTATATATAATATATAATAAAAGTAATAAATCATATAAAAAATAAGGTCATCGTTTGTATTTACAATTATTAATTTTTTCATTTCTTCATTGCTTTTGGTTCTGGATCTGGAAAAAATAGAGAAAGGATAAGATCAATGCAACAGTACCTCTATCCGAGGTAGTTTAACAAAACAAGCTGTATAGTGGGTATTGGCTGAACATACCGTCTGTTTTTGATTCTATTTTTCTCTTTTTGAAAAATCCAGCTTGGGAGGATCCGGACTGTGATAGTTTCAGTACGTTGGAAGGTCCAGGCTGAGGGTCTTCGTAACCTAGATAAAAATTGTGAACTTGTGAAATGATGGCAACAAAAGATACTAATGAATAACATTAAAAATTGAATATAGTCTTACCTTCGGTTGTAGCTGTACTGGTGCTATACTGTACTGGCTGTACTGGGACTATTTGGCAAAAGTCAGTGTCTTCATCCGGATCCTCAAAATCGACGGAGTCTATGTTGGTGCATTTGCCCTCACACTCAGCGCAAATGTTTGTGCAGAATAATCCTGCTCTCCTGCAGCCACAGTTTCCCATACAATTCTTTTTGCAATGGCATGCAATTTTTCTTAAGACTTGATCAGGTGCTGGTGGCAAGAGTGTTGTGATTGGTATCAGGCCGTTTTTCGAGGATTTCCATCCCCACTGCTTCGGATCAAGTTGATTGTTTCCCAGCCACAACTGAATTTGGTAGAACACACGAAGAAAGTGGTTTCTGGCAGCATCAGCAGTTGGAGGAATCGAAGCGAGGTTGGAAGATACTTTGTAAGATGACATGAGATACTGTTTGTACCTCAGCTTATTTAAAGTGGTATCATGGTAATCGCCTCCATACAGCGCCATCATAAACTTTTCCCCTGCCTCCAGTAGTGCCTCTTCATTAGCCTAAATTTCATGACAAGTCGTTTGAGGTCAGGATTTTTTGTCAGCATTTTGAGACATTTCAATTTGCCTTGTTTGTATAGTGCTGATGTTGAGTTACAGCCACTGACAGCATGTAAAACGAGAATATGTTCAGCCTCGTGCTTGTCAATGGCAGTTAGTGGATGGAAGAAGGTTGTTGGTGCTTTTCCTTTCCCTGGCTTGATGAAGTACACGTTGGCAGATGTACTTATTCCTATCATGATTACCAGAAGGCCAACATCTTCATCAACAACTGCTACACTTTCGTGGTGTCGTGCAAGGGAATTAGCAGTTGTCACAATGAGCGTGTCAGCATCTTCAACTGCTTGTTTTGTGGCGATATTGACCTCTTCAAATTTTTTGATTAAGGTGGATATTAGGCGACTTTTGTTCTTGGAGTTCGCAAGGAAGTTCTCTTGAGAGACTGTGGGCACCTTGGAGTCATTAAATATTATTTCCACAGAGTGGTTTTTAGTTGACCTTCTGACTCGCTCCATGTACTTGGTACTTTGATGATTTTCACCATATCCGTCAAAAACAATCACAGCAGTTGCTTTGTATTTTGAGCGGACGTATTCGATATACTTGTTGCAGATCTGATCGAAAGAGTGTCCGTTTGTCCAAACAACTTTATGTAGCAGGAATCCTCCGCCAATAACATATACTGTGTTACTCGAAAGAGTTTTCGTGTCTGGCATAGCTTGAAACGCTTTGTAAAGAGTTAATTTGAGACCCTTTCTCATGCCACAGTCATCGAACAGTGCCAGTGGGTATGGACAGAGTTCGTAGGACAAATACTCCTTCAATTCTTCATCTGACTTTTTCGCAATGGTGATTATTAAAGGTCATGGATGGATTGATGGCAACAGGTTGATTCTGGATAATGAGTGCACTATTAACTGAGGCAAGGGGCAGTACTCTGTCAGCCCTTTTCAATTTAATGGTCCCAAAATTGCCTCCAACAATGCCCTTCATTCCTGTAACCCCAATCTCCCTGGACAAATAATGGCAGTTGATGTTTTCGTTCCCAATCATACCATTACTTATACACATGAGATCTGATGTTTCTGAAAAGGGTGGATGTTGGCGAAGCCATTCCAACATTATTTTCATATCTTGATTGTCTCGTTTAACTCGGGAATCTCTGCTATCAACGTGCTGCTCCGATGTTGCAAAAGTGATACCACAGAAAATTTCGAAAGCATCGCAAATTTCTTGTTGAGCGGCCATTCCCAGTGTCCATCTTGATAAAATGGCATCGCTTACTCCACGGTGTCGTGTCAGCCCCCCATCTGTTTTCATTTGTCTCATTAAAAATTGTTCAATGGCCATGTCACTCCATGTGCCACTCCACAACTTCTCAGTTCGGCGAATCGTGAAGCCCCCTTGCGCTGTGAAAGATGCAAACTCTTCTGGTGGCATAATGTTTTCCAAATCCGCCATATCCTGGAGGTACAAGTGGGCGCACTTGGCGTACAGGTAATACCCACTTGCATGGAAATATGGGATCATGTTGCTTATGGTTTCCAGGTGAAGGTGCCAATTACCCATTCTCTCAGACTGAATGAATTTCATCATTAAAGTCACCATTTCCAAATATTGCAGCCATAATTTAGCTGTGGGTCCAAGCTGTGCCAATCGATGCACCTCAGCTTCAAACATTTGTTGCAGTTCGATAATGCATTCTCTTTCGCTCAATGTAAGAAGTTCTGAGAGGTCTCCACCGTAAATTATCTCCTCTATGTCAGTCTGCATTGAGGGGGAAAAGTTGATGGATTCTATGATCAGTTTAGCTAAAACTGTGTGAGGCATAATGTGAGCTCTGACGACCCTTGCATAAGCGTGTCCCGTCATGATTTTGTCTGTGCTGTTTACAGCATAAATCGTGTTGAACAGTTCTGTGAGACCACTGCCATTCATTATGCACCCCACAGTCCCCATAAAGGACATGAGCAAATGGAAGCCCCCAAGTCGTACTATTACGTTGGACAATTCAGAGTCTCACACACGAGATGCAATTATCTCTCGAGCTTTCAGATACAGTGGTTGATCGAATGTAATGAAAGTAGTAGTCTGACCTAACGACTTGGTCTTTTCTGCACCACTCAACAACGCTGTATAGATCGTATCATAATTGCTCGGAGGAGCGTTGATGAATGGTTGGCTGGTTATGCGTGTGGTTTCATAAGGCATGTATTTCGTCACTTCTTCCATAAATCCGTTCCATCCACCAACGCCTTGAAACTCCATATGCTTGCAATATAGCCACACCACATGAGACAATAATGGCACAACAATTTTACTTTGTGGAAACAGTTCACTGATATCCTTGATCTTGATTTCTGCCAATCCAACATTGTTGGTCCGTTCAAATGGTTTCAGTTCAACAGCTCCAACACTTACTACCTGATCAGCTGTCAGTCGTTGTTGCAGACGTGCGATAGGACGATCAGGGGTCACTGCAGATTTTGGTATTACAATTTTATAATAAAAGACATAAAATGGTATTACACATAATATGCCCCCCATTGTGTGAAACGTGTTGCGTCCATCAAGCGTCTGCACATTAAAATCGGCGTTGTCGTATACCATCTGAAAGAGGGCATTGTTGTTAAGTTCAATTGAGGGACGAATTATTGACGATATCTCAAGACGTGTTGCTTCGGAGTACGACGAAGAGAATCCCAAGGATGACAGCAAATCAACTAACCTGCACGAGCCATATTTTTTATACACGAATGCTGCCAGACCAACTTGTAGTGGTGATACAAAGGACGATGGCCTCACCATGCGAATCAAGCTATGTGCAATAGCCATCGATTTCTTTTTCCATTTTTCCCTATCACCACGTTTTTTATCTAGTGCGACAGTATCTGTAAACAGCTTAAGAGTCTCAGGAATTAGGTCAGCCACGCCTTCTAGAAACCTATCTGGTGGGGGGTATTGAGAGTTGTTGTATATTTTCCCCCGAATATCCTCAACAATAATGGCACCTGCTGTTCGAACAATACGAAATATTAGTCCTCAAGGAAAACAAATAAATATAAAATAATAATCATCAGAGGTGTGCACCGCGCCGCAGGCGAAATCTTTTTGGGGGGCTCCCTCCAAAAACGCCTCTTTTCTGTCTTCAAAATGTATATTTTTAGTGCGTTTTTAAAACAAAAACAGTACGATTAAAATATAAAAATACAACACCAAGTTAATTTTTGTATATATTTTTTTTATAAAACATGGATATTTAGGAGGAAGTTTTGGAAGTACTTAAGCTTACAAATAAATACAAATACAAATAATATATTCCAATAAGATCAAAATATGACATAAGGATGGTCAATATAAGAAACTAAGCCTAAACTTACAAACTACTTATCAACAACCAGATTACTTCCTTTTTAAAATTTACATTGCAGTCCATTAAATACCTTTATACAGGCATAGTGCGGTGATTTCTCATACTGTGCTGTTGTGTGTTTTGGGATGGATAATGCAGATGAATTCCTGGTGGGATAGTTGTGGTTGTCCTCATTCTTCTCAAAGCCGCTCCTGTTTTTGAAAACGTATATAGCACATTTCATGATGTAGATTGAGACCAGTGTAAGAAATCCATGCTCCCTGTCCCTGAATGTCTCCTTACATGATTCTTGATGTTTTAGACTGAAGATTAGACGTATCAATCGCCTTTGACCAACAAATACACGTTTTATATTGGTTGCTTGGCCCCATAGTATGATATTGTAGGAAAGATAATGATAGGCCATTCCATAATAGATGTGAATCAGAGTGTCCCTTGAGACAGAATGTCTCATTTTTAAGAGTGCATAGTAAGCTCTTGATAGCCCAGAACAAATATGATCAATCTGGGCGTCCCAATTCATTCTTTGGTCTAAGTAGACACCCAAGAACTTGACCTGGCTAGAGGTGTCCTGTATAGATGCCCTGGGAACATTTCCATAAAAATGAACCATCACCGTCTTGTCCTCATTCAGGATAAGCCTGTTTCTTCCACACCACGCCCTCATTTCCTCGCATACCCTGTTTAGTTGTTCCAGAAGAGCTTCTTCATTAGGAGCCGAGATTCCAACAGAAGTATCGTCTGCAAATTTAATTGTGATACCTGGTAGTGTTAGATCATTTACAAACAGTATGAATATTAATGGTGCTAATATTGAACCCTGTGCTGCTCCGATATTTATGTCGTATTGACTAGAATGAACCCCGCTTATATCTACAAAAAGTTTTCTGTTTTCTAGGAAGGCCATGATTAGTTTAAGTGCATTGCCTCTTATTCCCAAGTGAAACAGCTTCTTACTTACAAATTCCAGGTTAAGAGTGTCGAATGCCCGAGAAAGATCAAAGAACACTCCTGCAACAGCATGACCCTGGTCCAGCTCTCTCCGTACAAAGTTAACTAACACCACACTTGCTGATTCAGTGGACCGCCCCGATCTGAAACCATGCTGATTGTCGGTCAGAAGTTGATACTTTTCAAGGAAGTCTCGTAACCTTGTATATATTGCCCTCTCAAAAATTTTCGAGAACATACTAAGAATAGACACTGGCCTGTAGTTCTCAATACAATGCTTGTCGCCTTTTTTAAATATAGGTACTACTTTAGCTATCTTGAGAACAGATGGAAAATTACCCTTTTCTAGGCAGAGATTAATTATTATATTTAAAGGATCAGATATTAGGTCAGCTACAGCCTTTACAACTTTTACAGGGATTTCGTCTGGGCCCACTCCTTTTGTGTTTTTTAGACTGGTGATACAGGACTTAGAAAGATTGAATGTGGGTGGTAGTCACTTAGCGTTGGATCAGACAGTTGCGTCCAAAATGCCTTTGGATTTTATCTTCTGCAACTCCGGAAAAGAATTTTCCAAATTCGTTTGCTACATCTTTCTTGTTAGATATTAGGTATCTTTATTTATGTTGATGTCTGCGTTCTTCTTTGTTCTTCCCAGTTCTTCATTAATTATGGACCACACTTGCTTTGATGTATTTTTTGAGTTTAAAATTTTGCCGCTATTGAAGTTTATTTTTGCATCGCTAATGGCTTTGCGATATTCCTTCTTCTTTTCTTTGTAGTGTTGGAATATTCTTTCATCATTATGGGTAGTTGAGACTACATAGAGGTCATGAAGATTATCTTTAGCTTTTCTCAAGACTGCGTCATACCATGGATTGCTTTTAGAGCGTTGTTTGAAAATCTTTCTCGGACATGTCTTATTAAAGTACCATGTGAAGCTTGAGAGAAAATCTGTGAATGCATTGTTTACGTAGCTATTGTTGATATGTTCCCATTTTCCCCTAGCATCTGTTGTCGAAGTTCAGTGATGGCTTTGTTCGTAATAAAGCGTACTTCCCTTGATTCTGCAGATGATTTCTTTTCTCCTGAAAAAATGGTTATGCTCAGCTCTTGTAACATAATATGGTCTGATAGGTGAGGTTGCTTAGTCATACACTTAATAGAGGTTTCTTCTATGTTGGTAGTCATATAGTCTATTGATGAAATAAATGTTCCCAACACTGAAGTAAAGATTCTTGTAGGACCATCACAAAAATTCTTCAATCCAAAAGAATTTAATAAATCCATCAAATATTGGTATTTACGGTCCGATTTTTTTAGACTGTCTACGTTGAGATCTCCACATAACACTGTGTTAGGGCAGATTTTTTCACAGTATGCAAGTAGTTGAGCTGCAATATCTAAAAATAATCAAAGTCTCCTGATGGAGGTCTGTAAACAGTTAGAATTGCTGTTTTGGTTGCATCCATGTGCAGCTCAACTCCACAGCATTCAATATGCATTTCCCTTCCCAACCGCTGAATATTCTCTAAGGGCTTGGATGTTAGGTTATCTGAGGTGTATATTGCACAACCCCCATGCATATGCTGACTGCGACAGAATGATGTCAGTAGATTGTAGGAAGGCAGATACATAGAACCTGTGGCATCGTGGGTGATCCAAGTCTCTGTGAGGCAGAGAATGTGGGGTAAAGATTCTTCACAAAAGATTTGCAGCTCATTTATTTTTGTAGGGAGATTTTGAATGTTGATATGGCTGACTATGATTTTGGAGGTTTTTCGATTTGTTATAATGCTTTGGGTTCTTCGTCCAGGCCTAACTGGGAGAGTCGAGGGTATAAAAAATTACTTCTTGAAGTTTCCGGTGGTGGATTTTGGACAGGTTGACTGTGATTGTCTGGTTTCTCTATGTCTAAGCTCTGATGAGTTACGTTGATGTGCATTGCACCTTCCTTGTTTTTGTCTATTGCAGAGGTTTGAGTGGATATGGATCTAACAAGGTCTGTACTCTTATTTCTTGACAATACACTGTTGATATATATATGTTAATAAGTTGTATTTACTCGTATCGGTTGGCTGTTCATTGTGGGTTATTTGGCAGTTATGTGGTGTACTTTGTATATCAATAAACTTTACATCCAGGCTTGCAGTCGATTGTATGCAATTCATAAAGTTTCTATTCTGTTGATCCAATAATTTATTAATCGCCGGTTTTTCCTTAACGAAGTGAGTACCAACTATTATTAGGTTTGTTTTTTGTGCTGCCATTATCAACTTTTTTTGTCATATTTTGTGTGATGGTCTTACCACTTCTTGCGTTTTCCGATTCAGTGAATATAATGATAAAGTCGTTCTTTGTATAAGATTCTGTTTGCCTTGAGAAGGGTGCAACGATATCTTCCATCAAGTTGCTTTTATTTGACTGTGAGTTGGTGTCGAACTTGCTGTGGCAAATAGCTTTAAACATTTTGCCGTGATTGTATGTTCTACCTCCTCCAAGCAACAAAACCTTAGGTTTTCTGTCAGTCACATCTCTACAGCATGCATTCTTACTGTTGCCTTCATCTGTGTTGAGATAAGAGTCTTCGCTGCTCTTTTTATGATGTGTCTCTTCTATGGTTCTGGTTATTTTTTGAAGTGATTCTTCGATCTCCCTGGTCTTGATGCTATGCGTGTTCTGGATTTTTTTAAGTTCTTTAGTTTTGGTTCTTTCATGAATAACTGTTTCCCTAAGTTCATTTATTTCATCTTGGAAGTCTTGGAGATTTATATCTATTCGCCTTTTGTACATATGTAAATTATTGATGTCAGATTGCAGACTATTAAATTTCAGTTAAGTACCTACTTCTCTGAAGATTATTTTTTTTGCAAAATTTCCTTTTTTTCTTTAACATATTTATAAAATTGAGCACAAGACATCTTAAAATTAAATTGACATTGTAAAATAGCTTCAACAGAGTCCGATAATATTCGATTTCTTTCGTCAGTACATTGGGAATTTATCAGCGAAAAATTTCTTTCACAATTCGTATTATGTAATGTACCGGAAACCGGAATAGCAAATACATACTCGCAATCGCGGAGACTTAAATTTATGCCATCTATTGTAAATTAGCTGAAATCGACGCAAGTCTTAGAAAATAGGGATATATTGCATCACAGATAAATATGAAAACGGTAAAATTAGTAGATTTCATATTTAGCTAGGATTCTAGGATAGACGAGGATATCTTATATATATTTTATTAGTGTTTGAGTTAGAGATAAAAGTTTAATCGGGACTCTTGCCAGGCACGTCGGGACACGGGGCTCAACAAGTACCAATATATCGGGACGGATGGCAACACTACAAGATCAACATGTATACTATTGCAAAACAAGGTTCAACATGCTAGTGTAACGAATTTCAATCTTTTTAATACGGGATAATTTTCAATTTCAACAATGAATGAATGTAGGTGTAATATAAAATAACGTAACCAAAATTTCAAGTATTATTTTTGTGCCCAGTCTTCTGTAGTTTGTTTCAACATGTAACTCTTATAAGCTTAATTATACCTTGCTTTCTATTTATGGTTGTTTTTGTCTATATCGCCACATGAGCACAAAAGTCGGTCCAAGAATACATTAGGTGAAGCGGTGAATAATATATTATGAAATTCTTAATTAAAAATGTATGTTTATTAGACTTTTCCTATGTGTTATCTTGATGCATTTTCCAGGTCTAGTAACCCCATGGATATTATGCACTAAAGACGTTTCTTCTTAACGCATAATAATGGACTACATACGGGAATTTGACATTCAACTGGAAAGGGAATACTACTATGCAGGAGAAACTGTATGTGGAAATGTGATGTTGGATACGATTGAAAACTTTAAACTGAGAAGTGAGAATGACGTATTTATCATCTTTTAAAATGTTTATTTGAGAAAAAAATAAACAAGATAAAATATATTGAAGTCAAAAATAGTAATAAAATGCTGGCGTATAGCGTACCTAGTACTTAGCAACCTAGCCTATTTCCATGATCGTCCTGAATCGTTTTTAAACTATGTATATAATTTTATGTAATTATTATTAAAAAAAAAATAATTGTTCTAGCAATAAGAGTTGTGTTACGAGGAAAAGCTCATGGCGAGTGGAAAGTAATGCTTTCTGGTGATAGGAGAACGGTAGGCACATCATATTATTTCACCGATTTTATGAAAATCAGTCGCACAATTTCATATGTAATTTTTCATGACTACTCGGGGAAATATTTCAGGTCAAAGACGAGCAGTATTTTATGGATCAAAGACAGACTATATGGGGCGAGAAGAACTTGGATACTACAATACCCATTCTGCCCAGAGGCGTACACAAATTTCCATTCAAGTGAGTTTTAATCGCGTAAACTTAGGATTAGGGTTAGTTTCGCTCCAAGACAAAAAATATTAACTTTCTTATGGTTATTTTGGTTGCAGATTTAATCTTCCCGAATCAGCCTTGCCCTGCTCATTTGAAAGTAGAACTGGGCAGATAAGATATTTCTTTAAGGTCACGATAGACATCCCATATGCCAGTCCTCCTCAAGGCATGAAATATTTCACCATTATTGGACCACACATTGATTGCATGGATGAACACTACTTGGTACATATATTTTATAGTCAATAAAATATAAGTTAATTAAATAATTTCTTCATTCTCGATCTTCCCAATAAAGTTGATCCAAATGCTCTATTTTCATCAAATGTTATTTTGCTTCTAGAGTAGATTCAAAGAAGAAATTATAGATATTAGACTGGAATACCCTTCCATCCACAAAGCCCATGGAGTTTAAACTCAACTTTATTAATTGATACGAATAGTACGAGAGAAATTTAGTTCAAATTATGACGCTTCGTGTCTTTTTACAGAAACCGACTATTTTGGAAAATCGCCGTTCCACCTGCTGCTGGTGTTGTAAGAAAGGAACCGTGTCGATGAGATGCGTACTGGAAAGGTCAGCCTATGTCTGCAGAGAAAGTATAAAAATAAAGGCCACCATTGACAATCAAGGCGAAGAGGAGGTCAGATTACGAGTTAGGTAAGATTTGTTTTTTAAATCTACCATATTATTTAACTTGCCATTTGTGTAAGAAACGGAAACCTCCAAAAAAAAATTAACGCTATACTCATAACGTTCCGAGCAGGTAAGAAATATCTGAAACATCTGAGGACAAGACGTCGAGAGGGTTTCAGAGTTGACAAAAATGTCTAATACACTTCACGCATGGCCCTCCGCGCGCTACACGGAGGCGCAACCAACAGAAACTAACCAAAACTGACCCAAGGTATGTTCAAAATATGTATTGAAAATAAAAAATAAACATGTCTTGCTACTGGATTCAAACTTCAAACCCGGGCCGCGGCGCCGCCCCGTATCGCAAACTCAGCATCCGACCACTGATCTACGGACCAGTTGACAGCAATTCGCTAGATCCTAAAAATATGGTGTTTGTCAACAATGTAATGCGCGCGCAACTATGAAGCCCTCTGATGTGGTACGGGAAACGTCTACGTATGCATTTTTTGTTTTATATAGACATGTGCCAATCACTTACGTGTTGGAGTCTCACCTAAAACTGATTCAAAAGGTTCTCATGATTATTTCTAGATCAGCTCATACTATGTTGCTAGGTTACAGGATGTTAAAAGCTTTTTTATCAGATCGGACGAAAAACTACATCTTTCCCATGTGTTTTCTCACCACAAAAGTCATGATTCCATTATATTGTATTGTATTCGTTGCTTGGCAACATGCAATAACTGTACGGGTATAGGCAATAACCATTAACAAGAGAAGTCCCTTGTCAAAGACAATAATTGTACGGGAATATAACATTTCCGTCCTATTCAAGCGCCTTGTCAAATCTGACGTTTATCAAAAGTAACATAAAAGAGGTACGGCTCTATTAGAGTATTTCGTATCGGAAAACCTTGAAGTAGCTAACGTAAATGCGGAACCAACTTTTGTGAATCGGCTTCGTCAGGAGGTTATCGATATTACGGTGGTAACTCGAGCATTTGCGGAAAAGGTAGTCAATTGGAGGGTAAGTAGGGACATAACTATCTCCGATCATAGAATGATACGATTTGAAATTAAATCGGATAAGATGGAGAAGCCACAAAAAAGAATTCCGAGGGCAACAGACTGGAACAAATTTAGGGAAAGTCTGGTAATGTCCATGGGAACTTTAGGGCAGGCTATTTCATCAAAACAAGAACTAGAAATTGAGGTGGTAAAGCTAAACATTGTAATCGTCGACTCCTATGAACAAGCGTGCCCACTTAAGAAAGCGAGCGCCAAGAGGCTGCCTTGGTGGAGTGATACTCTGGACCGTCTTAAAAAAGACGTGAGAAGATCACACCGCCACGCTTTCAGGGGAGGGCGGCAGGAGCTCTGGGATGTGTATCTGGAAGCCAGAAGGAAATTTAAAATCGAGGTCCGACGCAGCAAAAGAGACAGCTGGAGGAAATTCTGTGGAAAGATGGAGTCTCTCTCGGACTCAGCGCGTCTGCTTAAGCTGCTGGGCTCGGAAAGACAAAAAGAGTTTGGCTCTCTGAAAACAGGCGAACAATGGACGGCGAACAGAGAGGAAGCGATAGAGCTTCTCCTAAAAACCCACTTCCCCGGAGAGGTACAGACTACCAACTGGGACGAGGAACCAGAGCCAGAGATGGACTGGAACCTTGCCCGCAGTGTGGTGACTGAGGAATCCATAACTTGGGCAGTGGGGGAGTTCAGTCCATATAAGGCAGGAGGGCCGGATGGAATTATACCCATGATGCTGCAGGCGGGCCTTGACACGTTACTCCCTTACTTAAAGAGAGTATTCGAGGCCAGCATAGCACTAGGGTACGTTCCATAAGCTTGGAGAGCAGCGGATGTCGTCTTCATCCCCAAGGCAGGGAAGAGAGACTATTCCCATCCCAAGTCATTTAGGCCTATAAGTCTAACTTCATTTTTAATGAAGACAATGGAAAAAATCATTGACAGGTTCATCATGGAAGGGATCTTAACTGATTCTCCTCTACATGATAATCAGCACGCCTACAGAAGGGGGAAGTCGACTGAAACGGCTCTCCATTCTGTAGTTAGAAGGGCTGAAAAGGCAATAGAAAACAAAGAAATGGCGCTAGCGCTCTTCTTTGACGTAGAAGGAGCTTTCGATAAGGCTAAAACGAAAACTATCTGTCAAGCCCTCCAGGCCAAGAGAACACCAGTTCATTTGGTCAAGTGGGTAAAAACGGCACTGGAAGACCGGAAGATCAGCGCCACGCTGGGAGAAGTTCGCGTCGAGGCCGGGGTAAGAGGGGGTTGCCCACAAGGCAGCTGCCTCTCGCCACATTTGTGGTGCCTGGTGATGGACAGCCTCCTGAGAAGGTTAAATCTTGAGGGATTCTACGCACAAGCATATGCTGACGACGGGCTAGTAATGATCACGGGCAAGTTCGTGAGAACGGTCTGCGAACGTATGCAGGTGGCGTGTCGGATAGTTCAAGGTTGGTGTGAGGAGAATGGTCTCTCAGTAAACCCAGGGAAGACCGAACTCATTCTCTTCACAAGGAAACGAAATCTAACAGGTTTTATACATCCCATACTCTACCAGACGAGACTGAGCCTAAGTCAACAAGTCAAATATTTGGGAGTTATTTTAGACAGTAAATTGACGTGGAAGGCACACGTTGAACAGGTGGTGAATAAGACAACCGCGATTATGTGGCAACTAAGGAGAACGGTAGGTAGGAAGTGGGGTTTAAAACCTTACATCCTCCAGTGGCTGTACACTGCTGTGATAAGACCGAGGATTTCCTACGGATCCGTGGTCTGGTGGCCAGCGGTGGCCAGAGCCACTAATGCCCAGAAACTGGCCAGACTGCAAAGGCTGGCTTGTTTGGGTATTACCGGAGCATTGAGAACCACTCCCGGAGCAGCACTGAACATCATCCTGGGGCTGCCGGACCTCCCGATCTGGATTGAGAGAGAGGCAATGGCGGCTCACAAAAGGATGATCGACAGTGGCCTATGGCGTACGGACTACACAGGGAAAGGCCATACGACTATTGCCGCCAAAATGAGTAGGGATCTACCCATCATTGCGACCAAAGGCAATATTCCAGATGGCAGATTAAGACTGAGAAGGAATTTCCAAGTGGAATTTCCATCAAGGGAAGAGTGGCTGTCAGGCCAGGTA
Organism: Pissodes strobi; assembly: GCA_016904865.1. NCBI lineage: Eukaryota > Metazoa > Arthropoda > Insecta > Coleoptera > Curculionidae > Pissodes > Pissodes strobi. The sequence goes on from JAEQML010058142.1 coordinate 22,670, forward strand.
CGTACGCCGAGCGGCGCACACGCATGGTACACTGACGGCTCATGGATGGCTAATACACAGTCATCCGGAGCCGGTGTATACCTAGACAACACTAAATCAGGAGAAAGCACTTCGCTGGGGAGATATGCCACTGTTTTCCAGGCGGAGGTGTTTGCTATTTTGGAAGTAGCAACCAAGGCGGAAGCAAGAGAAGGTGTAGAGAGTATATATGTTTACTCGGACAGTCAAGCCGCTCTAAGGGCGATCCAAAAACCCAGGGCAAGCTGTAAGCTAATTCAGGAATGTAGTAGACAGATTGGCTGTGCACAAGGAAGTAAGACTCAGATGGGTTCCAGGGCACAGTGGCATCGAGGGCAACGAACGGGCCGATGAATTGGCAAGACAAGGCTCAATGAGCCACCTCGTCGGTCCAGAACCTGGTCTGGGCTTAAGTAAAAGGCAAATCTCTCAGGAACTAAATAACTGGGCCTGGAACAAGACAAAGCACAATTGGAGAGGAAAAGAAGGATGCAGACAAGCCAAGGAAATGATTCTAAATCCTGACGGATCCAGAGCAAGGCGACTGCTAAAAAAGAGCCGAGAGGACATCAGGAACTTGGTAGGTATTCTGACTGGGCATGGAAGCCTAAACAGACATCTGCACCTTATCGGCGTGAGGGACAGCCCACTTTGCCTGAACTGCGGGACAGGGGAGGAGTCCTCATACCACTATATAGGAATTTGTGATAGGTGGAGTCGCCTAAGGAGGAAGATACTGGGAGCACCAACACTTGCTCGGGAAGATCTAAAGGATCTGGACTGGGAGGACGTCCTCACCTTTATCAAGGTGACGGGCCGTTTCAGTGCGGGCCGGGTGTTGGAAGTAGCCAGGTAGAGGAGGGCGGATCGGGGATGGTGAAAAGGGACTTATAGGCCTACTTACCGGGCTTCGGCCCCCCCACCCTTACTACTACTACTACTACTACTACTACATAAAAGGCCATCACAGACACTTCGCATAACACCGTAGCATAAGGGTTTCAACGGACATATGACTAAAACAAGAGTGTTTAATTGGCCGCGCATAGCATAACCTCCGTAATTATTCATTAAATAATTCTATATAGTTTTTGATATTGGTAAATATATGAATATAAATAAAACATGCACATGTCGATTTAAGAATATTCGTGTCGTCTTGATTGATGTTCTTGTACCTTTTTCATTTCGTAATCGCTTAAATAGTTAAATATCCCTTTTTTACACTTGATGAGAATGCTGGATTATATTAATCAATTGACTCAAACTAACCCAGAGAAACGACTTTATTTTTGATAAAAACAAACTAATGTTTTCTCTTGCAGTAAAAATAAGAATTAAACCAACAAAATACAAATAATATAAATTAAAATAGAACAGTTATATTCAAGTAACTCATTAACAGAAGGAAGCAATTTAAATCGAACAGATAATAACCAAATGCCTATTATTTAGATCTAAAAAATGAGAATTAATATTCTTTTATTCCAAATTCAAGTGAAACAGCGGGCTTTCGCGGTACAACTCATTCGTAAATCCATTATATTAGCTTAACGAAAGACTTTTAAATTCTGAAACCAATCGACTCTTTTTGAGTCGACTCTCCCAGTTAACTCTTTAATAAGAGTCTGAGTTAATGAGTTAACTCACCGGATGGAGTCACATTGCCCAACTCTAAATTCTAGAACGTGGGAACTAGAACTAGATCAACTTGAAGAAGTTGTTAACGCCCCTTCCGGCGGGATGATATACATCCTCCGGAAATAGAAAGGGCGAATAATGTAAATACTAAGAAGTTATGTAAACCTTTACCTCAGCGATTGTCTAAATTAACCTTATGAACTTTAACACAAATCCGGTCGAAATACGTTATCTAGTTTTTATTAAAATTGATTCTTAAAGATCATGAATTTAGGAGCTAACTTCATTAACTCCGTTAAGAGACAGTGATTGGTCGACTCGGTCGCCGGGGTATAGCGGGAAACGCTATGATTGGTCAGATGAGTTTAGGATGCGCGGCCGGCTCCAAATGAGTAAAGGTGGTTACAACAGATGGCGCTAGTAATACAGCCCGGATAGGCATTTAAAGATCCTTTACAGGCGTAGCCGACTATAACAAAATCGGCCTCTCCTATTAATCGATCCGCATGGCGCTCCGCTCGGTTCGCTCGCTACGGGGGCTAAAGAAAAGGAAACTAACCAGGTGCTAACCCAAGACATACCCAAAATCAAGAAAAAAAGCTGTTTAGAAACATAATCTTTAAAATATTTATAAAAAAAGCGACGGGGTTCGAACCCGTCTTTTCCAGGTGAGACTCAATGATCTAAACCTCTACACCACGAGAGCTCATGCGAGGAATTGATTGCATCACGAAGACATACTGTAATACGAGATGGATCGACCAATAGGAGAGTCCGATTTTGATATAGTCGGCTACGCCTGTAAAGGATCTTAAAACGCGTCGGAGGCCTTTTGAGGACGCTTAACTTTTAGCTTTCTAGACTGTCTAGCGCAGTGGATAAACGTGGTAAACAAGAGATGGCGATAGTAGTATCGCCAAGGTTTTAATTTGTTTGGAATGCGAGGACAGTGGCGTGGAATGTTAAATTGTACAAAACTAAATCGTTAGATTTTAAGACGTGTTCAAAAATGGTTTTTGAACACGTATATGCATATGGTGATGGCCTTTAGCTGTAGCATTGTCTTTATAAGAAAAATATAAACAAAGGCTGTAGTGTCCGTAGTTTTATTCCCGCTCGATTCAAAACTTGATATTATGTTGAGTTTAAATTTTCAACACCGTTTTTATTTAGACTAACATTTGGCTTTATTTTTATAAGTACGTATTCTAATTAATTCCGATTGGATAAAAATAGTATGTGCAACACGTAGGAAAAGCACATGTCTGGACTCTTGTGTTGCTGGCGTCGCGTCGGCGTCGGCTGCGCTTCGTCCAGCAATTACCACAGTCGTCCTGGAATAATTTGCTTTTCCTACTAAGTTACACAATATGCTATTCCCCCCGTACAGTTATTACATGTTGCCAAGCAACGAATACAATATACTGGAATCATGACTTTTGCGGTGAAAAAACACATCGGAAAGGTAATATTTCGTCCGATCGGATAAAATAGTATATTATTTTATATGGAGGAAAAGTAACTTTTCCTCCAAATAAAATATGCTGTTTTTTCTTCAAATGTCGACAAATTAATGCAAAAACGTCGCTTTTTAATAGTAATAATAATTATTATTAAAGATAAGTTGGTTCGCAAGGCGGCTTAGACCGGTGCGGTGTCGGTGAATAGGCTCAGTTTGTTGCTATAATAATGTCATATAAAGCTGTCAGTGGACACTGTCAACAATAATTATTTTTTTTAAATTGCGTTTTCGATTGCGTTTGAATTCCGTATTGATAAGCAGTTATTGAGTAAGTTCGATTAAATAATAACCAATTTGTTCCTAAATTAGTGATTTTTAGAAATGCAGTCACAAATTGAGTGATAAATACAAATTTTAGTTTAATAACTCTTGAGTTGTTGACGCTTATTTTGATGTTTGTTTGTATTGTATCTATGTTGATATGACAACACTTTTACCTCCGCCGGCGGAAAAGTGAAAAGTAAAGCTCCGGCGGAGGAAAAGCGAAACTTCACTGCCGCCTACACAGTCGAGTAATGATGGATTAACTGACGTTTGAAGAAAAAAGCATTTTTGAAGTGTAACTACTTAAGGCGCACCGGGAGTAAAATTTGAAGGTCGCGACACGACAAGGAGCTGCGGCGGTCGCGACACGAAGAGAGGCCGCGCTGGCAGGCCGTGGCAGCGGAACGAAAAACGGTCACGATATTTTATTGTAATATCTTTGTTAGTTTACAAGCAAAAATATGAGATTTACTCATTACCTTGTCAAGACGCTAAGACATCAGCGAAACTTTTATGAAGAATATATTTTTTTTCATTTAGGCCATCACTTTCTGTTAATTGAGTGGTATTAAAAAAAAAATACTTTTTAACCAAAACCGTTACAATATGTATAATGATAGTGCGTTTAAGTTTAAGAAGTTTCACTTCAGATATGCGCACTGCAGTGCACACGCTTTTTTTATTAATATAATTTAGGATGCGTTTTTCATCTTTATTGGTAAATAATATGTATATGCGCATGGGTTCAAAAGGATTGTGCTATTCTAGTCTGTACCGTCATATTCGGCCATATTTTTTCATTTATTTACCCTTTGTTGACTATTGTGTATAAATTGAGTTAGTTTAGCTAGTAGCATCCAATAGAAGCCTCAAAAAGGATATTTTACTTGATCTTGGGGATGCCTTGGTTTAGTGTTGGTTAGTTTTTGTTGGTTGTACCTCCGGAGCGAGCGAAGCGCGCCGAGGGCTATGCGGCCATGCCACAGTGGACCATGCGTGAAGTGAAATACTAATAGTGTTACGTTTTTCCCGTGAGTTCTGAACGATATTACAACTTTTACTAATTTCAACGAATACTCCCTTTATTCTTTATTACTCTATACTCTATACAATTAAAAACACTAAACTACTCTTATAACTTTACAAGTATTAGATATTTACAGTTCAACACTCAATGATTAACTAACTCAACACGCTTTAGGTCTGCTACTTATACAATCTCAAATCTATCACGAATACTCGGGAAAAAGCGAGGCCACTCTACGAGTATAAATGATTCTCGACCAGGGCATCGACATAATTTCACAGTTCATGAATCTTCGCGGCCGGCGATGACTCATACATAGACGCGGCAAGGCCAGTTCTATAGGGTAGCAGAAAAATATTCGGATGGTTGCTAGCCGTGACAATAGTGCTTACATAGCTAGTTTGTTAGTTTTATTTACTTTTCCAATTATTGCAGCGATATGAAGGTGATAAAAAAGTAGATATTACTTTTTGACCTCAATAGGTCGTGAAGATAATTTAAAATTTTTCGAAATTTTCAAGTTTTTCGAAATTTCAAAGTTTTCAAATATTTTTTAGCATATTATGCTTCTATAAACCTTCTACTGCACTTTTTTACATACAAAACTGTTATTTTTTGTTGCGCTAAAGTGCTCAACACGCCATATCAGAAGAATCACAACTCGTAGAAAACATTTACGCAAAATAGTTTGCCTATTATCTTATAATTTTCTAATTATTTTAAAAACATTTCAGATTGGAACAAATATGTGAATATTTTATAGACAGAGGAGTGTTGGGAGTGTCCAAAGAGCAGAAAACACTTGTCCTTGAATATAAGTAAGTTATATGTTTATTACGCCATAACGAATTAATTAGGTATGTTCATTGGATACAACGTCAAATATTTATAAATCGTTCATAATAATTAAGATATTAGATTAGGCAAATAAGAATATAGTTTTTATAATTTTAAATATCCAAATAAATTTCTTCGATGAGGTCTGCATTGTATTATAAACTCAATCTACGATGAAAATCTTCATTAATGAAAGCGATTATTTTAGCGTCCTAAAATGAATTAAAAACAATTTGGCTTGCAAGCCACAAAGATCCATTAAAATCGTCACCATGTCAGATCATCGCTGGTTAACATTTGAGCTTAGCTCAATAAAGGCGCCCAGGAAGCTTTTTAGGGATCCCCGAAGGACGGATCGAGCTCAATTCCTCGTCCGGCTTCGGGAGAACCTACGGGAAGTGGAGGGGAATACGCCTAAAGACAATGACGGCCTGGAAAGTCGCATGCTAGGCCTACAGACCGCCATAACTAAAGCCTTTGAAAAATCTTGCCCTCTTGAGGCATCACAACAACAGCCAGGGGAAGCCACAAAATGGTGGAACAAAGAGCTGGGAGAACTCAAGAGGACAGCGAGAAAATCTTTCAACAGAGCAAAAAGAACTAGAACTCAAGCCGACTGGGAGCAATACAGCACCAATCTGCGGGAGTTTAAAAAACTAGTAAGGAAAAAACAGAGGGAGGCCTGGAGGGTCTACTGTGAGGAGATCGAAGATCACTCGCAGACTGCACGGCTCTACAAGGTCCTCGCAAAAGACAAAGATCGCGACCTAGGTCTACTAACAAGGGAGGACGGCACTAAGACCGCTAACCTACAAGAGAGTCTTGAACTGCTTATGCAGACCCATTTCCCTGGTTCGTCGGTAACAGACGACAGGAACTGGCCAGACGAGACAAACCTTCAACCTACTGATCTGGACTGGCAAAGTGCCAACCAAATAGTTAGTGAAGACAAAATACGATGGGCAGTACTAAGCTTCTCACCCTTCAAATCGCCAGGTACTGACGGCATCCGTCCAGCTCTACTACAGTGGGGCTTGGACGAGTTACTGCCGCACTTGGTAAAGGTGTTCTGGGCATGCCTAGCGCTGCGCTACATCCCGAAGGCATGGAGAGAAGTAAGAGTGGTGTTCATACCAAAAGCAGGTAGGATGGATTACACTGTCCCTAAAGCCTATCGACCAATCAGCCTAACATCCTTTGTGCTAAAAACTCTGGAGAGGCTGTGTGAGCGATATTTGAGGGACTGCGTACTGGTCAACCGACCGCTGCATCCCAACCAACATGCGTACACTACGGGAAGATCGACCGACACGGCCTTGCATTCAGCCGGATAGAGAGATCGCTGGACAATAATGAGTCTACCTTAGGTGTATTTATTGATATTGAAGGTGCGTTTGATAAAACCACCTTTGGAAAAATCAATGCTGCCTTAACAAACAGGGGCGTCCCTCCTGCTGTCAGTGGCTGGATTTTCAACATGCTCTCGAAGAGACGCGTGCAAATAAAGGTGGAAGATACTGTAGTGAGAGGCATCGTTGCCAGAGGCTGCCCGCAGGGAGGCGTTCTGTCGCCACTGCTATGGAACCTTGTTCTCGACAGCCTCTTGCATCGCCTCAACTCAGATGGATTCTACACCAATGCATATGCAGACGATCTTACGATACTGCTCAACGGAAAGTTTGAAGGAGTTCTGTGCAATCGAATGCAGAGTGCCCTTCGCTTAGTCGAAAAGTGGTGCAGGGAGCACTCCCTGTCTGTAAACCCCAGGAAGACGGAGATGGTGCTCTTCACCAGAAAAAGGAGGATGGAGCCACTGCGACCTCCGACCCTCCTAAACACACAACTAAATTTTGCATCTGAGGTAAAATACCTTGGGGTCACCTTCGATGCTAAATTAACCTGGAATCTTCACTTAAAACGAAGACTAAAGAAGGCATACATCTCTTATGAACAGTGCCGCAGGACCGTGGGTAAAACCTGGGGGATGAAACCCAGGGTCGTAATGTGGATCTATACTGCCATCATAAGACCTATGATTGCCTATGGAGCCGTAGTTTGGTGGCCCAAGAGTCAACAAAAAACGGCAATGCTTAAGCTCAGTCAGGTACAGAGAACTGCCTGCCTAACTGTAACGGGAGCTATGAGAACAACCCCAACCAGAGCCATGGAAGTAATGTTGTGCCTGCCTCCCCTAGATATTTACCTGAGGGAGGTGGCTCTGACTGCATTGCTAAGGCTCAAAGTCGTTGGTGTGCAACCTAGCATAGAATGTGGAGAGACTAGACGCCACCTGTGGGAAGGGGCAGTCGTAAGACTGCCACTACTGCAGGTAAGTGCAGATAGCATACCTCCCAAGTTTGTCTTCGACAAACTATATGATGTACAAATAAAACCATTTGAGCCTATAACCGAAGGTGCGGTTAACATTTTCGTGGATGGCTCAAAAACCAAGGAAGGAGCAGGCTGTGGAATTTACTCCCGAAGTTTGCGAATTGAACTTAAATGGCCTATGGAGGGACACGCAAGCATAGTTCAGTCTGAACTTGCTGCAATATCCATAGCCGCAAAAGAGATTGTTCGCAGGAATACTGAGAACAAGACTATTAAAATCTACACTGATAGTAGACAAGCACTACTGGCCTTGAGAAGTTGTAAACTTACAGCCAGGTCAGTACTAGAATGCCATAATTCACTGGAGGATGCTGCCCGCAAAAACAGAATTTCTGTGTGCTGGGTTAAAGGACATGCACAGTGCGAAGGTAACAAATCAGCGGACAAATTGGCTAGAAAGGCAGC
>JAEQML010058143.1:0-30772 GCA_016904865.1 Pissodes strobi
CTAACTAGAAAAGTAGATTAATTTTAAGTGAAACCCCTTTTCATACTTGCATTTTAAGTTTCCAAATGCCCTAATATTAACAGCTCGTACATCTTGTAGACCCCCCCCCCCCCCCCCTCCACCCCCCCCACCACCATTTTCAGAATGTTCTTTGAAAATAGTAAATTCACAGTTGCTAATCTAAAAACGAGAAAATATCTATTATTATGTTTGATATTGCAGCATTGGCGCCGCCAAGTTCGGATGGTGTGTGGAGTTCATTCTCAGGGCGGACAGGCTTTTGTTGTACCATTCGTCTTCTGCGGACATACCTAGGACATCAGAAGTAAAAAAGGAAATAATTAGAAACTGATCGCATGTAAAATGAAAATACTCAATCTTAAATATCAACTTTTGTATGCATAAATATTCTGATATTTGTAACATTTTTGTGTTTATTTTGCGAATATGGCTGTCAGTTTTTTTACTAATACGAAAATTGGTTTTTAAACAATTTATCAATAATTAATTCGAGGTTTTTTTTTTGGCAACTTCCCTTTAAGTTCCTAAAGCTTTAGGCACATGCGCTTTTAATAACATTCAGCCTTCCTTATGAATATTATATAATTCAACGATTTTTAATTTAAAGATTCAGGAAATTAGTTCCAGGATATTACCTAGTTTCCTTCAAGAAGTAGTGAGATTGAAAGCCGCCTTCCAAGACGTTTCATTTCCTGCATCCTAAGATCTATTCGGGTCAAACGCAAGAGTCTCTTAGGCTCGTTATTAATTCGGATAATTTTCATTAAATTTTTTAAAATGCATATTTGAAAGTTGAATTCCTACGGAAAGGCTATAGCATGATGAGTTAGTGTATTACATTATTGGAACGGGTTTAAGATTGAGTTAGATTTTCAATACAAAAAAGACCTATTTTGTTTATAAAGGTTCGTATTTTCGACACATCAATTTTTTAAATTTTTGGAAAAATGGCATTTTTTGCAACTATACTTATACCTTTGAACCTGCTGAATTTGAAAATAAATACCGTTCTCTTGGAAAACAATGAATTTTGGAAATATGATTTTTTTTTAATTGTTTAGAATTTTTCACTCGACTCGACGAGCTCCTGTATAACACGTAAAACTTGTTAGAGTAACTTGAATATTTCGAGATTTATAGAACCAAACAGTGAAAACCGCAGATTTCTATTATTTTTGGTTTAATTTTTAAATCACGGTTTTCCGCGGGTCTGCTGTTTTGAACGATTTTTGGATCATTTGTGTGAATATCTGTAAATCCGCACCTACCAAGGAAAAAGTTATGATATTTTGCTAACCCAAACTAACCCATGAAATACCCAGATTCCACAAAAACTTTAAAATTCCATTATTACATTCCATATGAGCGTTTCGCACTACACCACTTGAACTCTGTTTGGTTTTAAATTCGAATTTGACCAATGAAATTGCGCTGGGTGCCAATACATCAACGTATGTATAAATGTTTACTTGGTTGATGACGTTCTTGGCACAAACTAATAGCGACCGTGAATGAAATTTTGGCAACCTATCAAATGACTGAATTAATTTTTAATACTTACTCATTGCATCCTGCCTCATCCCCGCTACTGATGACATATTTGACGAGTGACTCATGGAAAAGGACTGAGCCATACCTGGATATGAACTAGTGGTCATCTATAATCAAATAAGTTAAATTATTTTCAAATATTAAGTAAACTACTCTCAACCTTCATCAGCTTGAAGCAATCGTGTCTAAAATATATATATTTTTTAATTTGTTGTTATATGAATTCCTTGAAAATTGCTTAGACAACTCAAAAAGCACTCCGACTATATAGGGTGTCTCTAAAAGATCTATACAAAACGGGTAGCACAAATTCCTATATAAACAGTGTAGTGTAGATTTTTGAACGTACTCATACTTATGTGTTCGATATCTTCGAACATAATAATGTTTGAGAAGTTTGGCGTCTGACATTGGTATACCTGTCAGGCATTCTTTTTTTAATAAATAGAGATAGACAATGATGATGCAAGATTCCATCTTGTATAATAATGGTACATTTAATTAAGTTTTATCTCTTTTTTTTATGGCAGTAGCACACACACTAAAGGTAGATCCTATGGCGCTCGACGAGCGGTGTGTGTGCGAAGATGTTGATTGACACGGTTCTTGAATATTTGTAGGTTGTAATTAGTGGGAAACAGATGTCCTAGAAGTGAGTTCCACAGTGATGCAGTGCGCCAGACAAAGGAGTTCTGGTAAAGCGATGTTCTAGATGTTTCTAGTTGTACGACGAACTGGTGCGCTCCTGCCATATGTCGGGACCGCCTGACAGGAATTGCCGTTCTGCGATGTTCCAGACTATCCAGATTCCGGGTCAACTCCGGATCGCCGACGAGACGCACAGCCCTCTTCTGAATGGAATCCAGCAGCTTTAGGGTATGCTTTGGTGCGGCACCCCAGATATGTGAGCAATATTCTAAGCACGGTCTTATTTGAGCTTTGTACAGCAAGAGCAACTGCTGCGGTGTATAGAGTTTTTTGTTGCGAAATAGCGCACCAAGCTTCTGGGAGGCTGATTTTGCGATGTTAGCAACATGGTTATGCCATGACATATTGCTGTTGACAGAGACGCCCAGCAGCCCGATTGACGAGGATGAAGGAATGGTCGATCCTGCCATAATGATGTCAGGGCCCGCTGTATTAGCCCTCTTAGTAAACGTTGCTGCTTGGGTCTTTGCTGCATTGAACTGGACGAAATTTCGGTCGCCCCAAGTTTGAACTTTCTCCAGGTCTTGATTAATTGCTGTAATCTGCTCCTGTCTGCGGTGATGAGTCTCAGTCGCTGGTAAGGGTTTTTCTGAATAAAATGTAAGTTTAAATACTTCCCAGTTTATTTATCCCACATTAATCAGTTGATAGTTTCCAAGATACGGGGTGTCAAAGTTATTATTTGTTTAAACTTTTTTGTAAATAGCACTTTGCCTAACATTTCCTTCCGTAAATCAATATTGCTCTTCAGCTAGTGACTTTTAAGAGAAGCTTGTGGATATTCATAATTAAATCATCATATTTTAATATTTATTCATTCACCTTTAAAATTAGGGTTTTGGATTTAAATTGTTCCCTTACAAGCCTATAGAATATCATAAAACCTTTATTTGTCAATTATTCCATGGACTGCAAAACTCTGGCAAAATATCCATAATATGTGTAAATTGCGATTAAACGGATCTTCAGGTAAACGTATTAGGCAAATTAGTTGAGGTCAAGCAGGTTGCTTGGCAATTAGTTTAGCAAGACCGCGTTTCCTGCGACGCTGGCCGTCGAGATGCGGCGCGTCGCGACGCCCGACCGTCGTCCAACGCAAAGGTATGCAAATCGGCTGCTTACGGACGGTTGTATTAATAATTAATTAATTTTTAAAGGTTAATTTTTGGTAAATGCAACCTGAATATTTTAAATAGTGAGTGTTCTTGGGACATTATTTTTCAATGAATAAAAACAGTAATATTGCTCTAGAACATGTATACATGTTTGGGAAGAAATCTTTATATATACGATTTTAATGCGATAACAGAGTACGTTAAATACGAGACCTAAAGTTAAAAAGAGAAAGAGACGGATTTCCCCTGGTTTCCCCTATTCCCCTTCCATTCAGCAACAAACGCGCGGACGCTCTCGCATAGGACGACCTTCGTTGGCGACGAAGACCACGAGGCAGATCGACGAACCTTCTGTATTACGGTGTTGCCAAACTTGGTGAAAATTCATCAGATCTGGTGATTTTGAGAAGGTTTTGTTGATTGGTGAAAATTGTTTATTTTATAGGTCAAATCTGGTGATTTATGGAATATTTTACAGGGTGTTCACCCATAATGTCCCCCCCCTTTAACTTTGTTAATTTTAAGGCTATAAAAAAATAAAAAACAAAATTGTAAGGTTTTTTATGTAATTTTTGCGCAAGTCAAGAAAAAAAACAAAAAATGTATAGTATACAGGGTAGATCAAAAAGAAACATTTTTTTAAATCTAGCCCCCATTTTTTATTCGATTTTTCGATTCTATGTAAAATTCTAAGGATTTTTAATATACACACTATATGCCTATTCCTAATACTTTAGAAGTTATTGACAGTTGAAGTCGCTATTTTTTTATTATAATTATAATTATTTAATCATTTTTAAAACAGAAGATACAAAAGCACTAGGTCGAATTGAGGAAACTGAATATTTATACCTCAATGACTTCAAAAGCTAAACAAAATGTTATATTCTTAGGTGGCTGTTGCCATAAAAAAATAAAAGAAAAAACAAAATAGCGACTTCAACTGTCAATAACTCCTAAAGTATTAGGAATTGGCATGTAGTGTGTTACATTAAAAATCCTTAGAATTGTACGTATAATCGAAAAATCGAATAAGAAATGGGGGCTAGATTTAAAAAATGTTTCTTTTTAATCTACCCTGTATACTATACATTTTTTTGTTTTTTCCTTTACGTGTGCAAAAACTACATTGAAAACCCTACAATTTTGTTTTTAATTTTTTTTTGTAGCTTAAAAATTAACAAAGTTAAAGGGGGGGGGGGCATTATAGATGAACACCCTGTACAATTTACATTTTTTTATATGCGGATTGCAGTAATATATTTTTTAAAGTTATTTTTTCTTCATTTCCATTGCATTGCTTTGGGTTAGATTGGGTTAGTTTTGATTGGTTGCGCCCCCGGAGCGAGCGAAGCGATCGGACGGGCACGTGTGAAGTGAAATATTAGAACGACAACAGTGTGCTGCTGCAAAATGAGCAGATCGGAAGATCGAAAATTTGCGATAGGTACACGCGAGTTAAAAAGTCCGAGCATCATATTGCCGCTTTGCTTGCGTTGAGTCTTGCTCTTGAATTGTTTCCTTTCCCTACCTATTAGTTTCGACATATTATTCGTCATTTAGGAATTTTGCAATTTAAGAAGACCCATTGTTTGCTCATCGCGTATGACGCTTTGTTCTACTGCTTTTTTAAATTGTACTGTGTTGTTTGTTGGATAGAGAGTGTTGTTGCAAAATAGTAACATTGATACAAGTTTGGACTGCATTCAGGCAAACAAACGAAAATAACCAACATTGCTTTTGCTACAATATTCCAGATAAGCTTTTGGTTAAACGTTCTGCATTCTTTTATAGTAATTGATGAAGTAGTTGTAAAAATATCGTATTCAGTTTTAATTTGTATTGAACAGGTATGTCATGTTAAGTTAAAGTTAAGTTTGCAATGCTAAACAGTTAATGTTTTCGTTCCATTGAATACATAGAACCATTCATATTCTATTTTTAATTTTAAATTAAGTTTTTAATCAGATTTGGGTGGACATTATTAATTATTATTTTTTTTTATAGTGTGGTAAGATTAGCGTCCTTAAATATAGCAAACGGTAGGTCTTTTTTGCAGGTTTAGGACAGATGAATGAAAACCCCTTTTTTTTTGAAAAAGTTGCAACTTTTTCAAAAAAAAGGGGTTTTCATTCATCTGTCCTAAACCTGCAAAAAAGACCTACCATTATTTTTTTTGTAACCAATTTGTTTAAAAAAAACATAACTGCTGATAAAATCTGGTGAAATCTGACAACTCTTCAATTCGCAGAATCTAGTGAAATCTGACAATCGCCTGGCAACACTGTCTGTAAGCGCATAGAAACAGGTTATTTTATTTTGCATCATTTCCGCACAGCCTTTTGTAATCAATAATTTTTAAATCACTGTTGTATTTTCGGATAGAACAGTGATTAAAAGTAACTAAGAAACAAAGAAAATTTCGTAAAAATCGTAAAAGTGAAGAATGTCAGAAATAATCTGCCCTCAGCGACGTGTCCCTTACTAAACTAAAGTCGAATCGGACGGTCGCCGACAGCGAACGCCGACTGACCACGCCGTGCTGGAAGGGGAAAGCTGCGCAAGGAATGGCATACGTTGTGTCTCTTTTTAACTTTAGGTATCGTATCTAACGAACTCTGTTATCGCATTAAAATCCTATGGATAAAGATTTCTTGCCAAACGTGTATAAAAATTGCTTTTATTCATGCTCAATAAATTACCGCACTTAAAGATTTAAAAATACTTTGCTAATATTAGTTTTAAATCATATTTAAGAAAACATTTCATTAGTTTAGGGCATCTATTAAACAAAGAACTGGAGCAATTCGTCACTGTCCTTTTATCCGCTAGGACACATTACTATGGTTACGCCATCTTGTTGCCATGGTTACGTTCACAATTTAGCTTTAAAAAACGGGCGCAAGCCAACTGCTCTCAGTATTTATATGTGGTTTGTACTTATTACGTTAGTTGAAGATTTAATATATTTCCTTTTTTTTTAATGACGCCTATTTTTTTGCACTCAACACTAATTTACAAACAAGAAAATCGAAACTATCTTATATTAAAGCCCGTTAGAAGATTACTATACTAATCCATAAATTAATAACGAGATTTGAAATAACACTTTGTATTAGGACTGGTGCGTTCCACCACTAGCGAGATAAAATATACTTCAGTTAGGATTTAGATAGAATTACTGCCAAGCAACTACTTCCACTCACTGAGGGTTATGATGTGCTAAGGAGGCCTCAGTCATAGGTCTCTCTCACTTTAAACTCAACAGGCTCAGTTGGTTCAAATGAATTGAGTATGGTGAATAGTTTCCCATCGATATGTCCTTCCGTGATGTCACTTTCTCTCTATGGTGACTCGAGCAATATTACTTTTAATTTAAGATCCTTATTTATTTATTTATTTATTAGTTCACGGGCGAGCCCATTAATGGTTTATACTTAAGCAGATTGCAAGTTAGGTTAAAATTTACAACTTTTTTTTTTTTTTTTTTTTTTATGGCAGTGGCACACACACTAAAGGTAGATCCTATGGCGCTCGACGAGCGGTGTGTGTGCGAAGATGTTGATTGACACGGTTCTTGAATATTTGTAGGTTGTAATTAGTGGGAAACAGATGTCCTGGAAGTGAGTTCCACAGTGATGCAGTGCGCCAGACAAAGGAGTTCTGGTAAAGCGATGTTCTAGGTGTTTCTAGTTGTACGACGAACTGGTGCGCTCCTGCCGTCTGTCGGGACTGCCTGACAGGAGTTGCCAGGGGCGGGATTATGCGGGCCAAATCCTGGGGACATCTCGGCCACATGTCTGCGATGTTCCAGACTATCCAGTTTCCGGGTCAACTCCGGATCGCCGACGAGACGCACAGCCCTCTTCTGAATGGAATCCAGCAGCTTTAGGGTATGCTTTGGTGCGGCACCCCAGATATGTGAGCAATATTCTAAGCACGGTCTTATTTGCGCTTTGTACAGCAAGAGCAACTGCTGCGGTGTATAGAGTTTTTTGTTGCGAAATAGCGCACCAAGCTTCTGGGAGGCTGATTTTGCGATGTTAGCAACATGGTCATGCCATGACATATTGCTGTTGACCGAGACACCCAGCAGCCCGATTGACGAGGATGAAGGAATGGTCGATCCTGCCATAATGATGTCAGGGCCCGCTGTATTGGCCCTCTTAGTAAACGTTGCGGCTTGGGTCTTTGCTGCATTGAACTGGACCAAATTTCGGTCGCCCCAGGTTTGAACTTTCTCCAGGTCTTGATTAATTGCTGTAATCTGCTCCTGTCTGCGGTGATGAGTCTCAGTCGCTGGTAAGGGTTTTTCTGATCTAAAGTGGGAGACAAGGGTACTGTCATCTGCAAAACTGTAAACAGGATTATTCGTTTCGATCAGCAGGTCATTAATATAGATGAGGAACAGAGTTGGTGAAAGTATTGCGCCCTGAGGCACGCCCGCGTTGATGGTGAATGTGTTCGAGATGTGTCCATCGACTGCAACATGTAGGGATCGGTTCTTAAGGAAACTGGCCAGCCAGCTGCAGAGAGAGGCGGGCAGTCCCAAGGACGGCAGTTTGTTGAGCAGTCCGTCATGCCAAACTCTGTCGAATGCCTTTGAAATATCCAACGCAATCGCTCGAGACTCTCCGTAGTTTTCAATTGCCCTACTCCATATATGAGTGACATAGGCCAATATATCTCCTGTCGATCTCTCTTTGCGAAAGCCGTATTGATTATCGCTGATTATTCTGTTGCTCTCGAGGTACTTGAGTAGTTGCTGGTTGACTACACGTTCCATGACTTTGGAGATTATTGGAAGCAAGGCAATCGGGCGATAGTTTGAGGGCGTGGTTTTCTTGCCTTTTTTTGGAACAGGTTGCACTCGAGCGACTTTCCAAGAGGATGGGTAAATCCCTTTTCTGTAAGAAAGAGAAAAAAGTCTGGAAAAAACAGGTGTTAGTTCGTTGGCGCAGTTCTTTAGCACGATGGCAGGTATTCCGTCCGGTCCTGATGCCTTTTGCGTATCTAGTTCTTTAAGGATTTTGCGAATATCACGATGAGAAAACTTGACTTCTGCCATGGTGGTGTTGATGTTCGGTATAGTGGGGAGAGTCTTGCTTTGGGGCACGTCTAAGGTAGAGTGCGATGAAAACATTTTGGCGAGCATGTTTGCTTTTTCCTTGGCTGTAGTCGCCGTGATGCCACGTTCGTCCGTCAAAGGTGGGAGAGACGTTTTTGTAAAGTTGTTACTTACTGCCTTTGCTACCGACCAGAAATTCCTGGAACCATTGCAAAAGTTTATTCCTGATCCTTTGATTGTGTTTGTCCTTAGTTTCGTCGATCACACGCTTGCACTCGTTTCTCGCTTCGATAAAATAATTGCGATTTTCAGCGGTCTGATTTTGCTGCCAGTACTTATAGGCTTGCTGTTTCCTTCCTACAGCTCTTTCGCATCTTTTGTCGAACCAGGGCTTTCCTTTTGATGGTAACTTGATGGAATTTGGGATGTATGCTTCCATTCCTGAGGAGATTACTTGCATGATCTCTTCGCAGCAGTCTGACGGGTCGTCAGTGGCAAAGCAGAAGTCGAGCCAAGGAAAATCTAGGTAAAACTGCCTCAGATCGTCCCAGTTTGCAGAATTGTAATGCCAGATTTTGCGAGGCAATGGTGGATCCTTCTGTATGAGTGGCAATTCACAAACCGTTGTAATAAGTTTGTGGTCGGAGGTACCTAATGGCGGACCAACTGTAACCTTGTACTGGTCAGGATTGGTAGTCAGAAAAAGATCCAGGAGGGCGGCGAATTCGCCCCTCTCTGAGATTCGAGTTGGTTCGTCTACAAGTTGAGTAAGCCCGCAGCTGATGGCAAATGCTTCAGCCTCTCTACCTTCGTTGTCGGTCTTGTTGTGATGTTTGAGCCAGTTGGTGTTGTGGGCATTGAAGTCTCCCAGAACGATTATTTCTGAACTGGGGTGATCGACCTGTATTGAGTCAAAGGTGGTAGCTAGTGTTGAGAAAAAGCTTTGGTAGGCTCTATCGCTCGGAGGGCGATAGAGACAACATATAAACTTGGTTAATCCCTTGGCGGTGAACTTGAGCCACATGACGTCAAGGTTGTTCGGTTGAAGTGTTTCCTCGCGGTGACATGAGAGGTCGCTTCGGACAAAAAGGCATATTCCGAACTTATATCTAAATCGGGTATGTAAGTCGTAACCAGGATAGAGGTAGTTCACTGTTGTTGTTGTAGAACATACTTGTGTTTCTGTAAGGGCCAATATGTGTGGTCTATTTGCTTGTAGATGTTGGTGTACCGAATTTATGTTTGTATTTAGGCCTCTTATGTTGCAGAAATCTATTCTAAATTGGTTCGGTATCTTTGCTGTGTCTGAAATGCGGAATGAAGGGCTCCCAGGGCCACCCAGCGCCCGGAGATCCGAATGGCCGGGGAGTTTACCTCCGGAATATTTTGATCCCGGAAGCACCATCATGTCCATATATTCCTACTGTGAAAACCCGGGATCACCAGCGCGGAAGCGGAACGTGATCTGGGAAAACCACTTAGCGCTCCCCAATTCTGGTGGGGTGGTCTTTCACCGGACGATGCGAGTAGGCTTATGCATCTACCACCTAGGGCCGCTTCCACTCGAAGCATCGGCCTCAGACTCATTCCTTTGGCGGTCCCTAGTCTGACAGGGGTAAAAATGGGGTTTGTTGGATCACTCCCCAGTGATCAGCTCCAGACTTTGTACTTTGGTGTTCTCCAGCCTGGAGGAGGACGATGGGATTTGATGGGCCACATCCCGTGGCAACTCGGAATGGTGGGGGCGTCACTCCCCGTAATCAAACTGCTCTCACCAGTTTGACGTTCCTGCCAGCCAATACAATGCAGCCCCTCTTGCCACAAACTGTCATTGATCGGCCCCAGACTTTGTACTTTGGTGTTCTCCAGCCTGGGGGAGGACGATGGGATTTGATGGGCCATATCCCATGGCAACTCGGAATGGCGGGGGCGTTACTCCCCGTAATCAAACTCCTCTCACCAGTTTGACGTTCCTGCCAGCCAATACAATGCAGCCCCTCTTGTCACAAACTGTCATTGATCAGCTCCAGACTAATACTAATTCTAATACTACTAAGGTTGGAAGAAAAGCAAAAAATAAATAAAAATGGGTAGAGCAATGAATATAATGATATAAGATAAAATGTGACAAAGTGGGAGCGTAAACTGGCAAGCTGAAGACAATGTGAGTCATACAATATCTAACATCATGTCTGCAAAGTCCCTGGGTCTAGCGAAGAAATCAATTTCCAGGTGCTGATTGGCTAATTTGGTAGTCCTGGGAAGGAAGGAGTTTAAAGCATAGTTGGTTCGATGAAGTTTCCTATGGAATGTGCAGGAGGAGCGGGAGCGCATCAGAGGGACGCGTCCCTCAGTAGACCAAGCTCACCCAGGAGAGCTACAGAGTCGACGGTTGAGTGCAGAATTTTGTTTCATCTCTTCTGTTCCTTCTATCCAGCAGGGGTTGTAGTCTGAATCGGTTGTATAGGGTTACATAGTCGAATGTGTATGTGTCCGGCTGGGAGACACCTGCTTTGAAGGCCAAGTATCGTGCCAACTTCCGTTGTATAGTGCGCCAAGCGAGTGAACCTTAACGACGACTGAGAGGCAGAGAACTAGCACGTAAAAAAATCTTGCCTTCTCATAGGCGCACGAGGTTATTCTTACCATATTATTATTGATAATATTGATTAGTTTAAGACGTCAAAATTAATTACAGTTTTTTTTATATATTACAGTCTTATAGTACAAAATACGTCATATAATAATAATATCTCATTTTTATAATAAGGCTAGTGTTCTAAGATATTTGTTGTATGTATTACATAAATATGTTGTAGTAATAAATAGAGTTCGTTTCCCGAAGGTTTTGCATCTACATCATCGATGACGTCGCTTAACTTGGAAGAAAGGGTTTATCGTAGCTAATCCGAATATAAAATCTTTAGCGTTCAATTTTTGTATTTAAAATTAGGCTATATTGAAGCAAATATGTTCCAAAACGCTCTTTATAGCACGTTAAGACTTGTTTTGAAATAAAAGTTTCAATTTAGAATAGAGTTCAGAGAGGTATCCGAAAATATAGAAATTAGTTAACCACGTATAATAATCACCAAACGCAAGAAAAATATAAGAATGGTTAAAAATCTTCAAAGATATCATCAAATTAAGGGTCTGGCGACATATAGGTTGTGTCGATTTTGCAATTTTTTTTCGCTAGAAAAAGGGGTGTCCTATAGAGTAGTTTAAGTCAAAGAAATCGGAGGATCCGCCACATTTGAGCCGAAAAAATATCCGCGTTTTGAGCCTAAATTGCCCTAGAAGGGCAAACTTCCACTACGACTTTCCCAGGTGTAACGTGAAAATATTGAAATTGTAAGGTGAAAATAATGAAATTTTAGTAACCGACACCGGGGGTCTGGCACAGTGTTTCCAAAAGTTGCACATTCTCTTATGGGAATAACAGTGTTTGTTTATACTTTTTGTTTTTTATTGAAGTATATTTAATATTACACTTCACGCATGACCCTCCGCTTGCTTCGGTCGCTCCGGGGGCGCAATCAAACAAAACTAACCCAAACTAACCCAAGGCATGCCGGAAATTCAAAAAATAAAATGTGTTGTCAGTTGATGTTGCTATACAAAGCGCAAATAAGACCGTGCTTGGAATATTGTTCACACATCTGGGGTGCCGCACCAGAGCACACCCTAAAGCTACTGGATTCCGTTCAGAAGAGAGTTGTGCGTCTTGTCGGCGGAGTTGACCTGGAATCTGGATAGTCTGAAACACCGCAAACATGTGGCCGAGAAGTCCCTGTTTTCCAGGTACTTTTAAGGCAGATGTTCCAAGGATTTGGTCCGCTTTATCCCACCCCTGCCAGACAGTCACGATAGACGGCAAGAGCGCACCGGTTCGTCGTACAACTGGAAACACTTAGAACATCGCTTTACAAGAACTCCTTTGTCTGGCGCACTGTATCACTGTGGAACTCACTCCCAGGACGCATATTCGAATGTAACAGGCAAGATGCCCATTCGGCTATGCCGAATATTTCTTCATATGTGACATGCACGATAGCATTTAGTAGGATGTCGTGACTGTTACATAGAATCAACAAATAAGTCTTCGATTATCGCTTCGCTCGCTACGGGGGCTCAACAAACACAAACTAACCAAGTGCTAACCCAAAATTTTTATTTAATTTTTTTATTTTGGGTTAGTTTTGGTTAATTTCTGTGTGTTGAGCCACCGTAGCGAGCGAAGCGAGCGGAATTCCATGCATGAAGTGTTTAAATAATTGACGACTTATTTGTTGATTTTATGTAACAGTCACGACATCCGACTAAATGCTATCGTGCACGTCACATATGAAGAAACGTTCGGCATTGCCGAATGGACATCTTGCCTGTTACATCCGAATATGCTCCCAGGACATCTACTTCCCCCTAATTTACTATTCAAGAACCGTGTCAATCAACATTTTCGGACACACACCGCTCGTCAAGCACCATAGGATCTCCGTTTAGTGTGTATGTTACTGTCATAAAACAAAATCATTCACCTAAATAAAAAAAAAATAGAGACACTTATAGCACAGCTTATTCACTACCCGCTAGTCATATCTATCGAAATCATAAAGTTGGAGTGTCGGGCACTGCGCCTATCTGAGAGTGCCCTGAGCGGTTCAGTTCCAGAGTTGAATCTAAAATAAATTTTCGCATCAAAATCCACGACAAATTCGTCCCAAGCCTCGGCTATCGCCCTGAAAGTCTGGATATTTCGGATTTTTATACAATTTTGCCTTTTAAAACCGATTTTAGACGATAAAAAGCATATTTTAAATTAAACGAACTGTCAAAAGTATTATTCAGATACTTCAGACGTTTAAAACAATATTGAGTCATGATCCTCTTCTAAAATTTGCAAAATTTGGTTATTGACTTTCCCAAATCAAAGGATGTCGCCGCAAGATGACTAGCTGGTAGTGAATAAGCTGTGCTTATAGCGCACCATTTTTCTAACGAATTTTGCTAACGAAACTACAGTAATCGTCTGTAGTGTGCCTTCTTAAAAATCTCTGTTTGGATTATTGTGACATTTGACAGTAAAAAGGAGGATGGATATTTACAAGTAAAATTTAATTTTGTTTAATGGGGCTATGGCTATGAGTTGCTTTAAATTAGGACCGGAATAAAACGGAGGCCTCTCGTTCGACGCAAATGTCTCCAAGTTAATATTTTCACCCGAAGATTGATTTTCAAATGTGTTTTGTCTATATTTCTAGTGCTTCTGTGAAGTGGTGCTGAAAATTTGTGTCAAAACTGGAACTTTGAAGGCATTTTTTCGGCTCAAATGTAGCGGATCCTCCGATTTTTTTGGCTTAAAGTACTCTTATAGGACACCCCATTTCTAGTGAAAAAATAGAATTTGCAAAATCGACAAAACCTATACATCACCAAACCCTACAAACCAAATAATATAAATAACCACACAGTTCGGTAATTTCCACGCCAATGGCTAAAGCAAGTCGCTGCTGAAATTTTAAAATATGTAAAAAAAATTAGGTGTTTGTCTAGGGTCAAAGTGTATTTAGTATATCCTGCCACCAATCAAGAAACTGCCGCTCCGCTAAAAATCAAGTAAGCGTCGCACTGTTGCCCGTTGTCGCGTATTTTAAATAGCTTGAAGGCGAATAAAATATACACAGTATACTTATTCCGGATTTGCCTGTATAAATAAAATAGTCAATAATAGAAGACAGTAGTACTAAGGAAAATAACAAAATTAAGTATTCAAGTAGGAATTTTAAATATGTAAATTCACTATAGGAAACTAGACAGAAAATAAATTAGGATTATTAGGAAAAAATGTGGCAACATCTAAATATGCGAGAACATTTTTTGCCCGCATTCTTTTCATACAGGTTCTTTCATTTGGCAAACAGTACTTGGTCTAGGGCACGCGTACATTGGGTTCCACACTGAAGAGCAGTATTTATGGATTGGCCTCACTAGGGAGCAATACAATGGATCCGGTTTAGTGAAATCAGCAGTGTAGCGCCTAGTAAAACCCACCAGTCTTAGCACCTTTTTTTATTATGCACATTGAGAGACATTTGAACACATTTAAGACCATTCCATTGGACTCGCACAATTCATACAGTCTGTCGAGATCCAATTGAAGATGGCGACAATCTAGGTTGCATGAAATACGGGTGAAGAATTTAAGGTCGTCGGCAGATCAGAGGAAAGAGGCACTAGAAAAACAGGAGGAGATGTCGTTTATAAAAATGTTAAATAACAGTGGCCCAAAGTGAAACCCCTGAGGAACTTCCGATGGAACTATAAGTTGTTTAGAGATTGAGCTGTTCAAGCGCACCATCTGAGCTCTGTCCTGGACGTAGTCGGTAATCCATCTGAGGAGAGCAGCTGATGGTCCCAAAGAGCGCAGTTTGTTGATCAGCAAGGCATGGTTCACTCTGTCAAAAGCCTTGGAGAAGTCTGTATATATTATGCCAACCGTTTCGCCGCGTTCGAGGGATTTGCTGAGGAGGTCCTCATACTGTACCAGGTGAAGTTCCGTGGAGCGCCTGGTGCGAAAGCCGAACTGTTCCTCCATCAGAGTGAGAGTTACTTGATGCACCAGTTGTTGGGTGATCAGGTCCTCAAATAGCTTGGGTATTGTACTGATGATACATATTAGTCTATAGTTCTTCACATCGCTCTTGTCGCCCTTTTTAAAGATTGATACTACAAAACTCTCCTTCCAGAAAGGAGGGAAGCGGCCCTGGTGTAGTGAGGTGTTGAATAATATATACAGAGGGCAAGAAAGCGCGAAGCTCTTCAGGAGACGACGTGTGATGCCGTAAGGACCGGGAAATATCCAAACTACAGAATTTCGCATATATCGACGATAAGGATATTTTCACGAATAGTTTTGGTGGTTGTTACGTTTTTTAAAAGAATAACATCTCAGAGAAAAGCCGCGTCGCGATTAGTACAATGCCGGGGTCTTAACGCTTCCCTTAATCTGCCACTGTATGTTCTATTCGTGAGGACACGCCTAGCTTAGCGTGTCGGAGGGTAACTGAGGTAGACCGGAGTCGAGTTACGTTGGGTGAGAAGAGATGATAAAGTAAGCACGTTTGGTTTATAACAATAACAATGTATTAACGATAAAACTTTAACAATGACTATTGGTCAAAAAATGAGATTCTATTATATTCGATTACTACGGTGCGCATGTTTTCTCGATCTGAGTTATTGTTTATAGGTTTTTATTTACTGTCTTATAATTATAATTTTTCTTAAGAGTTAAGTTTTATTCAAAAGCACTAGAATATTTCACTAAACTTTTTAACTGACTATGTAGACACTTGTCTTTCTCAGAACTCTGACAAACTTCTTGATTTGACTTTACTACGGTGGTTGTGAAACCCCTAGACACAGCAGTCGTCAAGTGACTAACCGGTACTAGGTTTGAGTCAGGAATAAAGGAGTAGAACCAAAAGCAGCTGTATAGCTAACTTTAGGAGCGGATAGAACCCGTAAGCAGCTGTATAGCTAACCTGGGAGCTGGTTTTGGTGAGAACAAAGTCTGACGAACTGAATGTTCGGTAGCGTATTTATATTAAAGAAAGTGATGACCATTGCTTACTTAAGGTTGAAAATCTCTCCCGTTGATTGCTCGCGTTGTTTATAGTTTGCCTTTAATGTTTATATAACAATCTCCAAGTTTAAGTTCAAATTTAGGACAGGGTGCTATTTCTTTAGTAGCTTATGCAATTTAGTAGATTACAATATATTGTCTAATTCAATGAAGGTTTGGCCGAGAGAAATAGCAGGTTCAACAAGGTACACTATATCTGAGTAAACAGAATTGAAATACTCGGCGAACAGGTCGCAACGATCTTCGTTGGTCAGGGCAGTTTTGCCGTTGTAAAAAAGTTGAGATGGTAGGTCGTTTTGTTTGCGTTTTGCATTGACATAGTTCTAGAAAGATTTAACGTTACTATTATTAACCAGAGAGAGTTCAGAGTTTCTAACGAAGTCACGATAACAATCAACTGAGGCCGATTTGCACCTCTCTCGAATGTGGGAGAAGACAGCTTAGTCCTCTTAAGATCCAGTGCGTTTCCACTCCTTGTGTGCACGCTTTTCTGAATTACGATGTCCTTCATCTGTTGGGAAAACCATCTGGGAAACCTTCTGCTTGGTAATCTCTTAATCGGTACGAAGCTATGGATGACCGAATAGAGGCTCTCGTAGAATATGTTCAGCATTTTGTCCATGGGATTGGACCATAGCAGCCGGTTCCAGTCGATATAACCCAGGTGTTCATTTATCAGATCATAGTTTGTCGATTTAAAGTCGTAATAGAAGATTTCTGGTTGAGGGGTGAGTGTAGTACGGTTTGTTGCGGAGTGGGCTGTTGAGACTATCAGTGGGGAATGGTAGTTGTCTGGCGGAACCAGCGCCTCGGGGCATGGGTGACTGACGCGTCACGCTCGTGGGTCAGGACTAGATCCAGAAGAGAGTCTCGGACATTTCTGATGATGTTGACTTGAAATAGATTAGCGAGAGCACACATGTTAGATATACATTCAATACATTCGCATTCGTGATAAGGGGTCGAGGGTCCCGGGAGCCCGATCCAGCAAAGGTCTTCGGATGTCCATTGTGAGTTTGGGAGATTAAAATCACCAAGAATGTAGAGGTCGCTGTCGGGGAATTGATTTGATAAGTTAACAACGTTATCAGAAAAAATGTTAAATTTGTCGAGCGACGTACGTGGTGGGAAGTATACGGCTCCGACGACGATCGCATTGCCCGAGCCAGCACCAACTTGCACAAATAATTGTTCAAGGTCCATAGACGAGTCACAGACGCGATAATGAGTGTCGTTGCGTACAGCGATCAAAACTCCTCCGCCGCGGGCCACAAAGCTCGTTAAAGGCGAACGGTCGCGACAGAATGCTACGTAGTTGTATAAGTCGAGCTCTGCATCTGATATTTCTGGCAGAAGCCAGGTTTCGATGAGGATAATGACTTGGTAGGAGATAATAGCCGCTGATATAAGAAGAGTGCTGAGTTTGGTTCGGAGGCCGCGCACGTTCGGAATTTGCTGGGCCCGGAGCCCCGTTTTTTAACACGAGGCGAGGCACACCGTCACGATAGTTCAGGCGCAAGTTCGTTTCACTATTCGCGGTGCGCCCCTTAGCTCGTTCCTCACCCTCTACTCAGCTTTCCTCTGCCTAGGTGTGAGGTCAAGGCCCACGTCGATCCTGCGTCCTCTCAGCTTGCTGCGGTTTTGAATCACCCGCCGAACCATTGAAGCCGATTCCAGCGCAACCCTGATGGCGCGAGCATCGTTTTTGTTTTTCTTGCCCACTAGGGCGATGCTGATCAGGAAAGGCGCTCAGTATCACGTTTAGGGCCGATTTGACCTCAGTTATGTCCTCGCCGCCCTCGATGATGTTGAACACCATGACATTGTTGGATCTATTTTGTCTATCTTGGAGTTCGCCCAGCACGGATTGGGTGTCCTGATTGGTCACGGGCGCTTTCTGGTGTTGAATTTGATTTGTTTGTGCCTTGTGTGCACTCAATTCAGTGTTTAATTGGGCCAGCTGTTTCTTGATGTTGAACGTATCTGTGACTGCTTGGGCGTATGATGGAACATTGCTTTCGATTTTGTCCTTCAGTTCTTGGGTCTGTTTTTCAAGGTTCATGATTCGATCCATTTTCTACTTTAGATCACAGTTATCTTTTTCAAGGATGGCGTTTTTTTTGTTCATAATTGGTAGATCCTTTACCGTGTTGTTGAATAGTCCCAGGCACTCTAAGCAGAAAAATGTCAGGCTATTTCTAGAGCTGCACAGCACG
This sequence comes from Pissodes strobi, assembly GCA_016904865.1. Taxonomy (NCBI): domain Eukaryota; kingdom Metazoa; phylum Arthropoda; class Insecta; order Coleoptera; family Curculionidae; genus Pissodes; species Pissodes strobi. The sequence continues at coordinate 18,328 of JAEQML010058143.1, forward strand.
TGAATCTCGCTTGATGCAAACTGATAACAGTTTCTGCAAAAGGTATTCTTGCATATGTCGCAAGCACAACCAAAAATTTCTTTTATTTCTTCGTCGCATTTTGTACACTTCAGCTTATCCATCCTGAAATGTACCAAATGCAGTACGATACCCTACCAGACGCAGCCCCGCATCGAGAATGCTGAGATTATGCTTTACTATGAATCTGCCTTATCGGAATTTTAGAGATAAGCCGGTCGATAAAATAAACAACGATGGCCGGAACTTTAATACGAACAAAATCACAGCATTAACAATTATTAACCATTAAACTTGCTCGATTCACGAATCTAAACATGTACGAAAACTACCAACATAAAATGTTATCATTTCTACTATATCGCAGTTTATATCGGGAGCCCACAACATGTCCGTTCAGCGCAACGATTCACACATAACGATCAACCTCAAACATTTAATTTTTGAAACTAAAGTATTATTTTAAAAATTATATACTAATACGCTAGAAAAATTAGGTCAGTTGGTAGAATATACTGAACAAACCAGTATTTTTCTTTACTTTAACTTAACCCGACACTGCAGCAATTCTTAACTATTCCTGAAAACACTAGAGCTGTATCATCCGCATAGAAGGTTATTGATGGAGCAATTCGCCACTGTTCTTCTACCCGTTTGGACACCTCACTATAGTAACGCCTTCCTATTACCATGATTACGCTCACAATTAGCTTTTAGAAACGGAGATATAGGATATTGAATCGGAAGTGCCTAAAGAATTTAATGAGCTGCTATCTTTGGCAATGTTCAAAAACAAAAACATTGAAATATAAATATAATTAATTGTCTGGATACCGTTTCTTGCTACTGGCATCAAGGAACAAAAGAGTAACATTCCATGTTCAAGGAAACTAAATATAACTTACTTGTGGATATCTATTGATGGTCGTCGGATGAGGATAGGGCTGATATCCTCTAGCGGCTCCTGGATAAATGTTTCTCATCATGGCCCCGTTACAACCGGGCAAAACGCTTGGCGCGAGAGCTTTCTGTAACTGTTTCTCTTGTTTTCGGTATTTCGCCCTGCGATTTTGGAACCAGACCTGAAACAATATACTTTAATAAAACAGCTTCAAGGGAAATATTATGTTGAAGAACTCGTAACCTAGTAATCTTGTAAGGAAAATCATGGAGTAATATGCTAACTCATAGGCCAAGTTTTCCATAGAAATAGTCTTTTATAAACACCTATACTTTCATCAGCCCTATAATGGTTCAGGGGGAGCTGATTTGAGGGACAAAGAGAAAAATACTGTGAATATTATTTATTTTTGCCAAATCCTGCCCTTGTTCAAGTAATAGGTAATCCCCACTACATAATTATTGTTTTACTTCGATAAATGTATTGCTCTTACCAGAAAACTACTGTGATAGCAAGGCTCTATTTACCACAAAATAAATAATATTTTTCCATTTGTTGCAGAGCCGAAGATAATTTCGAAGTCAAACAATAGGATTGTCTGAAATGTTAAGAGAAAATCATGTATGATAACGTGCCTCTTGTCAATTTAGAAATAAACTAGAAAAAGCTGATTTGATTTCCGTTATAGGAACTTCGTTACCCGCATCTGTTTGAAGAAAAAGTGGGAAAACTATCACACTTGTCATAATGAGGGCGAAGTAATCCGAAAACAAAGAGGAATGGTTAAGGCACGTTTTCCAACAGAGAGACGGACGGGGGTAGAAAGTTGGGGATGGTTGGAACAACCCTCGATTCCATCAAATGGATCCGTAACGAAGTTAGGCTGTCCCTCGTAGCGGGGATAATCCGGTGACGGGGGACGGGCCTACTATATTGGCGGTGAAACGAACGTCTTAGAAAAGTTTCGTGACATCGGGGGAGCTTTCACTTAGAATTTGGAACTTAATACTTTTTCAGAACGAAATCACGCTTTAATAAAATACAAATATTCGGGGTTTGAGTTAAGTAGTACTAATAGCAGATGGTGGGGAAATGATCATAAGTTTTATATAAGAACTCTCGAGTGTACCACACATAAATACGTATTTAATTTTAAGTAATGACTCCATTATTCCTAGTACTATGATTATGCAACAAGAGCCTAAATAATTATTTCTGATGCTTGTATGATTAAAAGGGGAAACTAAAATTATGTATGCAACAGAAGTAATCAAGACTTAGGTCGTTTTACATTCTAATATCAATGATAATTTCGTAGGGCAGAAGGCAATATTTACGTATATATTTAAGCTTTGAAAACAACGCTATTATCAGACTGAAAAAAGAAAAGGAGATATGCATGGGGAGGTCTGGGTTCTTCATGTAAGTACATCTCCACAAGAAAGCTGATCTGGCTGGGGGTTGTTGGATATGTTCTACATTATAGACTTGTGCTGTATCATTTTTTAAGGTATGGCATCAGTGATCTAACTTAACATTTGGAATCCCTGACATCATCACCAATATTACTATTATTATATTTATATGTTTTGGTCTAAATGACTCGAGGAATACGTCCCTTTTGGTATAAATTAACATCTCCTTCATCGTTCTTTTTCGTTTTTTACTTCTTTAGAATAATCTGACAAGTGACAAGTACGGGACGAAATATTTGTGAATATTTTTCTCGAGCAAATCATTTGCAAACCTAATGCGTGAGTCACACATGACAACGGGGGCCTCGATAGCCGGCCCCCGCAATGAATGACAGTTGTGTCTCGAGGGGAGGAGATCCGTGCGCCACCCACCCCCCGAGTTGCGTCTCTAATTCAATCAGAGATTTAGCCAAAGCAGACTGATGCTGCTCTCTGTGTCTCTGTAATTGTGTGCTTTGCCGTGCTGCCGTTTCTACTTTGTGCCATCCCATTCGTCGCCACCCCGCTTTCATCTTGGTTTCGGATAAAAGCTAGAATTAGTTCGGTTTATTGTGTTGCTTGGTTTGTAACAAAACACATAACTTTTCCATTTCACTGATGCCATAAGCGATACAGTCACTAGATATGATTCCTCTAAGTGTGAATTAAGCTTAATTCAGGATAAATTATATTGACATAATTTATGCCCCAAAAAATCGATCCGATAGAGTCAATTCTAACATTTTTTAGTCCTTAAAATTGTGCGAGGAGATATGCGATTGATATAATATTTAGTAAGTTGACTATACCTACGCGATGGTATTATATTCGATTATATTCCTCCGCTCATTTGGAAGCTAAAATTTAAAAATCATATATGGAAAGGTTCATCGAATATGTTGTCCTCTAGTTACATAATAGAAGCTAATTTTTATTAAAAATTATTTAGAGCAAATGACGACCAATGACATATAAACAAATCATTCGTACTGACCAATGACAATCTGTAATGATGACTAGTAGATTAACAACATGACTATAAAATGATATTCTATTTCAGGTTACCGACCTCTATTTAAAATTGCTATAAAATTAGGCGGATATTTAAGTTTGACAAAAAGTAGAAAGTTTCATTTCATGCTTTTGAACAACTCCAAATCAGTCATTCCGTATAATATCCTTAATTTACAGTATTAAAATTAATGCTTCTTTAACCATTAACACGTCTATATAACCGATAAAAACTTTTTGGCCGTATCAATATGACCGAGACACATTTCCGTGATTTTCTTCGCAGGAGTGACGAATATTTGAAAATTTCTTCCGTGGGTCTTCATCAATGGCGGCTGGTAGATAATAGAACTGAAGAATGAAATTATGGAATTTCTTCGAAGTAAGGGTCTGGAAAGGGAATGTAGCTGTGAGAAGATTCAAACAAAAGCCGATAGACATCGTGCGTCCTTTAAGCTTGTAGTTCCGGAAAATATCTGTGACAAATACCTATGCCAGGCACTGTGGCCAAGAGGAATTATTATAAATCATTTTCAGAACATACAACGCCGGCAAATGGCTACAAAATAAGTCCCGAAACAACTGATCACAAGGTATAAGTCCTGCATATCAATGTTAGGTCACTAAGACATAAGACTGGTGAGCTTGAGGCATTCATATCTGATCAGAATATTGATATAATATGTGTCACAGAACATTGGCTTACTGAGGCAGAACTGAGTGTTTTTCAGCTGCAGAGGTACAAAGTAGCAATTTATTCTTTTAGAGAAGCATCCTCAGGTGGAGGAACATTGATTTTGATTAAGAACAATTTTAAATTTACTTTAGTAAACATTAATTGTCCTAGTATTGATAAATGTATAGAATATTGTACTATCTATGTGGATGTGGAGTTATTGAATGTTTTTGTTTTGGCATTTTACCGTTCACCTGCAGGTCATTTTGACACCTTTTTAATCATGATCGAGAACATTTTATCCAGTCTAAAAAGTAGCACGGAACTGATAATAGTGGGCGATTTCAATGTTCATTTTAATACGGATAGGGTTGAAGCATCCCAGTTCTGTGATGTCTTGGAGGGTTTTGGTCTTAGACAAACAATATTTCAGGCGACACGGCTTGATGTGTGCTTGGACAATGTCTTTGTGGGTTCTGGCATAGTCTTGCGGTCAGCAGAAGTTGTCAGCATGAATCTTTCGAATCATATGGGACAGATAGGGGAGTGTATGATTGAGTGTGCTGTGGGTCATGCGGAGTCTAGGAGGTTGTGCAGACCAATTACACAAAGTGGTTTGTATACATTTTATAATGTTGTGGATCGGTCATCATGGAGCTTCATAGATGAATACACTGGATGCACATCAGATATCTGAGAAGTTTGTTTCCGTCTTGAAGGATGCATGTCTCATGAGTTGCCCATAAAAGTCCTATGTTGTGAGATCTGACTATTCTAACAATATTAATTGGTTTAATAACGCGCTGAGAGCAATGCGTGACCAGCTTGAGTTTCTCAGAGAGCTGAAGAATCAGTCTGGCTCTGCTGAGGCAGAGCAGACATACTTAGGATATAAAAAAAGTTACAGGAGTTCTATTGAGCAAGCTAAAATTGCTGCAAACGACCGCCTTATCCATATATCTGGAAATCCATCCAAGACAATGTGGCAAATTATCAATTAGCAAAGGGGGAAAAATAGCAGCTCCACATCTAGTCACAATATAACACCAGTTAATTTTAATAACTTCTTTTCAAATATAGCTCAAAATCTAGTACAGGATATTCGACGGACAAACATTGATCCACTCAGTTACTTTGATGAATTTGTAACACCAGTAAATGCTTTCAGTTTAAAGAAGTAACATTCAATGAGGTTAGAGAGATCGTTGATGGCCTAAAAAATACACCTAGCTGTGATATATATGGTATTAATACAAAATTGATAAAGACAGTAAAAAATATATTGATTTCACCCTTGGCAAAACTAATAAATATCTGTCTTAAAAATAGCATAATATTTCCTAATAATTTAAAAGTGGCTAGTGTCACTCCGATTTTTAAGACGGATGATCCATCAGCCCCAGAAAATTATCGTCCAATTTCAATCTTGTCCAGATTGTTGATTTCTTTGAGCCAAACAATTTATTTTGTAAAACACAATTTGGATTTAGGAGAAACAAGAGTACTGTCTTTGGAATATTGGATCTTGTCTCAGCTATAGTGGAGTCATTTCATAACATGCAGTACAACTCCGTCCGAGGGTCTCTGGGGTACAGTCGACAAGGAGTGAAATTACAATAGGGGTTCCTCAAGGTTCCATACTGGGCCCCATCCTCTTTTTGATTTATATCAATGATCTTCCTGACCATGAAGCAATCGCCAAATATACACTCTTTGCTGACGACACCACAGTGTCTCTCTCTGCTGAAACGCTGGAGGCTTCATTCGACGGGTCCCTGGGCGCGCAGGAGAGGGCTGCAGCTTGGTTCTGTTCGAACAGGCTCTTACTTAATGCTGACAAAACAACAAGAGTAATTTTCACAATGAGGGATGTGTCTGTGGCAAACGTATCTGAAGTAAAATTTTTGGGCGTGGTTCTGGATCCAAGATTACAGTGGGGTAAGCATGTTGATGCCCTGGCAAAAAAACTCAATAAGAGCCTCTTTGTGCTTCGGAATCTGTTTTGGTGTGTCTTACTGTCTTAGCTGAAATAATCCGGACAGCTTATTTTGCCACTTTTCAAGCCCATGTTTCATATGCCATTCTTGCTTAAGGGCATTGAACTGAGGCACGTAGGGTATTTGGGTTGCAGAGGAGGGCTCTGAGAGTTATAGCTGGATTGGGATTTCGAGACGACTGTGTGGGGGTGTTTGTGGGACTGAGAGTGTTGACTGTGCCTTGCCAGTACATATACCAGTGTTTGGTGAGGGGAAACCTGAGCATGTTCAGGACTCACGAGGACATTCACGAACACAATACGCGTGGTAGACAGAATATTGTCCCCCTATACTGACGTTTTAGAAGGTGTCAGGATGGCCCTAGGCTTGGGCCGGAATTTTTTTTAATGCTCTGCCTGTGCATATAAGAGCCCTTCCACTACTGCATTTTGGGAAAACGGTAAAAACATTTTTGTTAGACAAGGCTTTCTATTCTTTCGAAGGCTTCCTAAATTTTAATTTTAATGAATTTAATTTGTAGTGTGAGCTTATAATATTTTAATGGTGTTTTAATAATATTTTAATAGTATTTTAATAATGCTTTAATAATTTCAGCTGACTGATGTTTTATTGACAACAGTATTTTGTGAATGTTTGTCTTTTGTATTGTCTATTGATGATGATTACTTTGACATGTTCTGTTGCAGGAGCTTTTGTTGATTTGTGATGAGTAGGGATAATTATGCTTATTCTTATTGAATTGACCTGTGTAAACATTTAATGTAATTTACATGAATAAACTATTGTATGAAGGTTTATTGTAACACTCCGAACCATGCTTAGAGAACCTCATCCAGTCTGGTCTTCCCAATCAGACGCCGCAAATGGAGTACCGGCTTCTCCATGTACCTTGCAGGTCCTGGTTTGGTCTCTCCTAGCCTTGCATACATGAGCCTGCAGAGAGACTCCAACTTGCACCACACGTGTTTTGGAGTTTCCTCCTCCTCCCGACAGAACCTGCAACGGCTATTATCTGCCAGGCCGATCTTTTCCATGTGTCTGTTCATTCTACAGTGCCCCGTCAGCTGACCCACTGATATTCTTATCGCCTTGCGACTCCACTTAAGTAGATCCGCCGTGAATTTTGGGGAGCAGTGTTTTATGAACTGTTTGGCCTGTAGTTGCCCTGGAGTTTGTAACCACCAGTTTAGAGATTTTTTATCTATCCAGCTTTTAACTTCTGTTATCCCGCAATAGGGCTCAGGTCCCACCGTAACCTTACTTGCGCCCCTTTATTAAGTTTTCGGTTTCCTTCGTTGCCTTGATGGCCTTCATGTCCCGGAACCCAAGCAATGGTGAGCATATTGTTACGACCGATCTCTTCAAGAGCACTTATGCTGTCTTTAACTAGTCTAGGTCTTGTGTGCACTAACTGCTTTTAAGGCGGCCTCACTATCGGAGTATATGACTACCCTCCTTTTTCTAATGTTCAATTTCTCTATCTCAATGGCGCAGTGTTTAATTGCCGCGACCTCTGCTTGGAACACTGTGGCTTGACTGCCCATGTTTATGGAGATATTTGACCTTGGTCTGTGGACCCCGGCTCCCATATCTTTATTGGTCTTAGAGCCGTCGGTATACCATGCTTGGTCCGCTTTTATAGGAGCCCCCCCTCCCATTCTTCTCGGCCTACAATTGCTACTGAGAAGGGTCTATCAAATCCATAGGAGGACGTTGTTTCGTTTGATGATATTTCGAAGAGATACTTGATCTTGATTCCAGCTTGTGGGCCTTTCCCATTCAATGATGGGCTTGGTGCGTTGCTCGAGCCGGTATTGTACCATTCTTACGTTCCCCTGTATGAGGATATGTAATGGAAGTAGATTTAGCAGGACTTCCAGTGCTGCAGTTGGGATTGTTCTCATCGCCCCCGAGACGCAGAGATGCCAGCCTTTGAATTTGAATAATGCCTTCTAGTTGCCTGATGCGTGGCCTTTATGCCCCAGGCTATAGAGCCATAGGTTAGCATGGGCCTTACCACCATTTTGTACAATCAGAGATTCAATTCGGGGCTCAGCCCCCAGTTTTTCCCGCAAAGTTGCCTGCATCTGCCCAGTACAATTCTTGCTCACTGAGTGGCCTGGCAAAGGTGCGGTCCCCAAGTCATACCTTGGTCAAAAGTGACGCCTAGGTATTTGACTTTCTTGGCAAAGGGAATTATTATCCCGCTGAGCAATGGATTTTTCAGATCCTTCAATGCTCTTTTCTTTGTGAATGGGATTATTGTGGTTTTCAGCGGATTAACTGACATATCCTCTTCTTCACACCATTTGCTTACTATGCTCAAGGCCTCTTGTGCTCTTGTTGAAAGATAGCCCATGTTCCTTCCCCTGACTACTATTGTGACATCCCGTTTTTAGCACTAATTGTAACCTGTTGAGTTGAGGAATTTTTGAGAGTGCCCGGTAAAAATCTGGCCGCGAGCGCAATTCGATATTTGGAATCCGATAATTAATTCGATTTTATATTTTCTCGCGTATTTGCCATAACTTTTGTCGTTGCAAGCGCAGTATTCTAAGGAATCAATTTCATTGGTGCGCTGAGAAAGGTCGCGATGTCAAAGTCCTGCACGCTGTTATCACTATGCAGGCGTCGGACGGCTTCGCCTTGCTTTTTCCATAAGGTACTTCACTTTAGTCAAGCTCTCCCGGTTCTTTGTCGATTTATTTAAATCTTGTTTTATTCCAGGCATCCTGATGGGATTTTATCGATAACCAACGTAGAAATTTCCGTATCGGCCATCTCGATCTGGTGTTGTTAGTTTTAGTGCTGTAGATGCGGGAATAACTAGCTAAGCGAGGATTTCGTGGATTTGCTTTGTCTAGTGTTGGAAGCCATTATAGTGACTAGCGTCGTGTAAGTCGGTATGCCCTCATGTTAAGAGGTAAGCATTCTTTATCAACTGCAGATGTTTTGCGCATCTCGTGGCCTTAATTAATTGCATTTGCGTATTATTTTACTTTTTATTTATATCGGACTCGATTTAGTAGCTAAATTGATCGGCGTGACGTCATACTTATTAGAGAATAATTAAGGGTTATGGGCTTATATATTTGAGTTGAATAGTTATTTTTATTTATCCGCTGGGGTTCGTGATGGATCCAATTAATTGTTTTTTCATTTTATTTCCGACGAAACGTAATGTAGATGTTCGGTAACAAAGTAATTTAATTTATTTGACCTTTTTGAAGCGGGTGTACAATTTAACCATTGATTATCACGATATTTTATCAGGGCCTCTATTGCTTAAAGCAATAAAACTGCAACTAATACCGAAACAGCTAATTTCATGGAAATTTAATCGTACCGAAGTTAGAATTAATGCAATGGGGAAGTGTTGTTTTTTTCCCTTAAGTTTTAATAATTAATCGTGTAATTAACTTCTAGTGATTCGTGTAATTAATTGATTTCAACTATTAATTAGACACTTAACCGGGATACTCGGTTATTAAATGTTAAGTACCTAATGCAGTTTTGTTTATTATTAGATTTCGTTTGCTAAGGGAAGCCATCAGATTGCGTTAGTGAATGCAGATTGCATCATATATTCTTTCATTGTTACCTTACATAATTCCTTTTTTTTTTGAATTATTGAAATAAAGGAAGAGTCATGTTTTCTATTTGATAATAATTTTGAAAGATCTTTTAGATCATTTATTGATCACAAGATATTGTTTAGTAAAATTACTCATTAAATTATTTTAGTGCATTTTGTTCATCATGTGGACCATACTGTAATTTTTTTTATCAATATAGTACGAATATTATATTGTACCAGATTTAGTACGACTCATAAAATCTATTTTATTGCTTTTTATACAGTATGATACCCGTAGTTTACTCTTTTGTTAGTATGGTATGAATATTACATTGTACCAGATTTAGTACAATTCATAACTCAATTTATTGCTTTTCTATAATATGGTAACCGTAGTTTACTCTTTTATCAGTATGGTATAAATATTATATTGTACCGGATTTAGTACAATTTCAAAAAATCCATTTTATTCTTTTTTTACTCAGCATGATAACTATGGTTAATTTTTTTTTTATCAATGTAGTACAAAATTTATTGTACTAGACGTTTTATAATACTAATATTATCTTTCCGAATTATTTTTTTTTATTTTTTTTATTTGGTTTTCTAATACTTTTATTAACTTTCCGATCAATCTTTTGTTTTTGGCTTTTTTATTAATTTTTTTTTATTTCGTTTCGTAATACTTTTATCAACTTTTCGAATATCTTTTTACTTTTTTTTTAAATTCTTTGTTTTTTTTCTCATAAAGCATTTTTTTCTTCCCATTTTTCTATCCCCGACCTCGTACCTGAAATTCTTTGCTTTTTTTTCGTCAAAACAGCGTTTTTCTAATTTTTTTTATTATTTTTGTTTCTTATTTAGTTCTTTAAAATTTTTTATTAACTCTCCGAATAACTTTTTACGTTTTTTTTTCAGTTTTTTCCTATTTTTTCGAAAACTTCGGGGAGGTGGAGGGTGAGGGATATTATTCCCACCTCCCACTGATGACCCAGTCATGGGTCATCGCTTGTCAGAATTTCGCTCCGAGGCTCCGATTAGAGATATCGGCAAAAAACGGTTTTTCTCCAATTCAAATTGATTTTTGCAAACAAAGTTTGGTATACTGACCTGTATTCTAGCCTCGTTTAATTTGGTACTCCTCGCCAGCTCTTCCCTACAGTAAATGTCAGGATAATGACTTTTTGCGAAGGCCGCCTCCAACTCCGCTAACTGTTCCTGAGTGAACGTGGTCCGATGCCTCCGTCGCGCCGGCGTCGGGCAAGAGGCTGTGGTGGGAGTGTGTCCCGCATGGGAGGGTCCCCCAGGTGAGACCGCGCCACCTAGTGAGGAACTGCTTGGTGTCTGCGGTTCTGGTTTCAGTTTTTTAAAGGCTCCGTCTGAAAGAAAAACGTTTTTATTTACATACTATGTCAAGCAATTTTTCGATTATTGTTCTAGAATAAAGCTCAACAAATATAAATAAAATAGCTGCAAAACTTATCAATTCGAACCCCATCTTTCACCTGTCTGGTGCATTTCCGTCAAAATTATCCCTAATAATCCCCTAAATCCTTATTAATACGTATTCTAAAACCCACTTAGTATTGTCTATCCCTGTCCATATGGGCCAAAAAGAGGGACGCATTCGGGGTGTTCTAATGAAGTGCCGATTTACCCCGGCCTACACCGCTTAGCGACCGAACATATGCATGCGGACAATGATTTCGGTGTCTCTATGGTCTAGTTAACACTCAATTTCACGTATTGTCCGACTAGTTTCTAAAAGTTGACATGTGCGTTGCCTTGGGGGATGCTGTGTCCACATAGAACGGGCCTGTAATTATTTAGTAATTTGTAGGTTTGTAGGTAATTAGTTGGTTGGTATTTCAATATACAACTTCGCAACAAAATACCATCATGATGTGTTGTTAGAACAGCATCTTTTGTCTCATCTCGTTTTGCTTTATATCAAAATAAAATTAAAATAAAATTAATTTAACTCTGCTTAAAAATAAAGAATATAAAAACAAATAACAAATATATCAAATTATTAATAGAGCAAAACGGTCCATTTCATACTCAACACAAAAGCTGACATCTGTGCTACAACCCTCCCAATAATGGAGAATTGATTTGCAATTTTATGAACCCTCAAATAATAATTAGCTGGTTGTGTTCGTAAATTATTTGGATTATCTGATGATCACGGGCGTGATAAGAGAGTCGATGCTGAGTGGTGCTGTTAAAGGTTTAATGGAAGGGTCGAGGCTGGAGGCAGATTTTCGACTGGAAACTTTTGAACATAAATATCTTCGACTTTACACACAGAGTAGTAAAAGCCAGAAAAAAATTGAGCCGAAGAAAAGTCTCCAAAGTTCAAGTTTTGACATAAGATTGCAGCATCAACTAGATGTATAGGCCTGAAAATATGAACCTGACTCAAAACGACTGCTGGTTCTATTAAATAAATAACATATTACATAACGAGCTTGTTATGTGAGTGCCACAGGCCACGAAAGGCTAAGGCCTATAATATATAATTGAAGTTTGGTTATGTTTGTTTTTTTGAGTTGTCAATAATTTTCGTTTATTTATATGGTTTTAGTCACAAATAATATCTGAATTTGTGTTGGAAGTAATCTTTGGAGTTTTGTGCTTGTGAATTGCGCAAAGTTTCGGCTTAAAACTGTGAATTTATTAAAGATTAGTGTGACTAAAATAAAGTAATTTTTGCCACGTTGCCACTGAAAATTCTTGGGGATTATGGAGAAATTACAGTGTGCATTTTGTGATCAGATCTGCTATTTTAAGGAGAGCAAGGGTTGTTTG
>MU192175.1:0-14778 GCA_016904865.1 Pissodes strobi
CTTATATTCGATGTTAAGAACCGAATTGTGTCTAAAAAGAAATATTGACATTAAGAAGTATACAAATTTACTGACCTTTTTAAAACGTCATTCTGAAGGTTACCAGCCTAAAAAATCGCAAATTTTAAGTAAACAAAACATTTCCGATTTTATGAGAGAATCTGCCGATGAGCAACATTAAATGACCAAGGTAGCATTAATCATTGGAGTTGCTGGAGCTTGCCGAAAAGTTGAATTAACTTTTCTTCGCGTAGAAAATGTAGTATTTCAGGAGCAGTTTGCTAAAATGACAGTTCCCAACACAAAGACGAAAGTATGTTGAGAACTTGCTATAACCGCTGGAGCTTTTGAAGGTATAAATTGCATCGAAATGGTAAAGAAATACGTTCTACTAAGGCCGTCAAATGTTAAGCATGACTGATTTTTTGTCAAATATTCAAATGGGAAATGTGGAGTGCAACCTGTAGGTATTAATCAAAGAATAAAGAAGAGAAAGGAAGGAGCTTGTGCGCCGTTTGACACTTAATACGTGCGACGGACTCCTGAGATATCGAGGAGGCTGCGGAGGAACCATAATATGTCACATTCTGACGTTATGTTTTGGTGCTTCCTACGTTTTGATAGTATTTCTTGTGTTTAAAGCTATTTTTTGCAATTTACTTTGATTTGGAACATTGTTTATTTGTTTAGTAATATTATTGTAGATAATGCGTTAGTTCATATAGTGTTTATATAGATATTTAGTGGTAAAAGTGTGTATTTTGGACCAAAGAAGGAAAGTAAACATGGTTACTTGTGCAGCGCTTGTGATCTTTCGAAAACTCCAACAAATTCAGAACTTGGAATAACATTTCATCGGTAAGTAGGTATTTTACCCCTTATTTTCCTGTTTTTTACCATTTAATAAAGTAAAATTATAAATTGTCTAATTGTCAACAAATAGGTGACAGATCTAATCATGAGCGTACCCGTAAAAAATATAGCATTAAAAATCAATTTTTGCAAGAATATTGGACAGTGCTAAAAGTAATACTTGTCTTTTATACTTGACATGTTAAAGTTTATTCTGCCAATAAAATGTTAACATTAGTTATTTGAATATATTTGGGCATTTGAAATGCAAAAATAAGCAAAATATGGTTAGAGAATAGTGAGTTAGTTTTGAAGGGTGCTTCTTCAATAAAATTAGGTAGTACATATTTTTTTAATAAGCACACTTCAAAACTACCCCACTATTATCTAACCATATTTTGCTTATTTTTGCATTTCAAATGCCTAAATATATTCAAATAACTAATTTTAGCAGTTTATTGGCAGTATAAACTTTAACATGTCAAGTATAAAAGAAAAGTATTTATTACTTTTAGCACTGTCCAATGTTCTTGCAAAAATTGATTTTTAATGCAATTTTTTTACGGGTATGTCCATAATTAGATCTGTCACCTATTTGTTAACAATTAGATAATTTATAATTTTGCTTTATTAAATGGTAAAAACCAGAAAAATAAGGGTAAAATACCTACTTACCGATGAAATGTTATTCCAAGTTCTGAATTTGTTGGAGTTTTAGAAGGGCCACAAGCTGCACAACTAACCATGTTTACTTTGCTTCTTTAATCCAAAATATCTAATTAAACACTATATGAATTAACGCAATATCTACAATAATATTACTAAAGAAATAAACAATGTTCCAAATCAAAGTAAATCGCAAAAATAGTTTTAAACACAATCCCATCACTACGTAGGAAGCACCCAAACATAAGGTCAGAATGAGTCATATAATATATATACTATATGTCATGCCTTATTTAAAACGAATCCAACCCCAAATTTGCAAAAATTCGTTTTCATTTTATTTACTCAGTCGTTTAAGTACTAAAAAAGCATTACTGGAAAGAAAAATCCCAAAAAAAATTGTAAATGACAGCAATTTACAGACAATTTTACAAAATATCTTAAGACCGAGTAATTTATTAGATATTTTAGTGTTATTTTAAAGGCAAGCTATAGGATTTAACGGATAACATTTTTAACGTTATGTTTGATACTTTTCCATTTCAAATATGAAAAATAAACTTCTGTATGTAAATTTCAGGTGCCTAAACTTATATGTTTACATTTACATTTAGATACAAAAATTATCGAAAAAAAAACAGAAAGTTGCGTTTCTTTTTCGGATAAGTGCTGCTTTTTACATACCTCGTAACCATCATGTAATAATCATTCAGGTAATTTAGAATAATTGTCAAGTGGTGATTTTATTTATTTAAAACTTCACTTTACCTATTAACCTGATGGAAAACAGGTACAAACAGTTTTTCACACACCACTTTTTCTTGGTATTTTCTCAAGATTTATTTACATAGGTATTTAGCTAATAAAATGAAGTTTACACATGTGAAATTTATCCTAAGGAATTTAATTTTTATATTTCGGATATACCTAAAGTATCTAGCAAAGTTAAAACATTTATATGATCCGCAAAAAACGCACGTATTTTTATAGACATGTTGGCAATATTTATAAATTATAACTTTTTTGGAGATCACTGTACCAGTGAGTATTAAACAACCAAACTATATAACTACATAGTATAAGTATTTATTTTTTGTTGTGCAATCGTTTTAGGAGACGCCACTGGTAATCTTGGTCGCCATATGCAAGCACCAATCCGGTCTAATGTCAATATGTATTTTGCTCCTTCCTTCCTATTCTTTATTCATTGGTATTAATACATTTGGAAATATGCCGAAAATAATTGCCCAGTTTTTAAAGTTGCCAAATCCTTGTTTGTATACCGGTCACTGTTTTCGACGGTCATCGATTACTCTCCTTGCGGATTCTGGAGCCGATTTGTTGAGAATCAAACAGCATGGGGGATGGAAGTCTAATACAGTTGCCGAGGGTTATGTGGAGAATTCCATAACGAATAAACAGAAGATTGACACAAACATGCTTGGAGGTAAACTTCCATGGAATGGAAATTATTGCCACACAGAAAACTTCGTTGTCAGCCGGGGTCAATATCACTAATTGTTCGAACTGTGTTATTAATATCTATAATTAATGTTTTTATTCACATGTAATAAAATTGAATAAAATAAAAAATCTTCATTAACATGTGGTACATGAAATTTAATGACAATAAAGAGGTAGTTCAAGTAGTTTAGTTTAAAAAATAATCTGTATGTTTCTTAATTAATGGCGAAATGTGCTTTTCATAACCAGTTGCGAAATATTTTACTTTTCGTAACTAGTTACCAAAAGTAGGACGTTTCAAAACGTCAAACAGTTTTGAAAAGTGTCACTTTATATGTCAAAATTAGAAAACATTTTTTTTCTAACTACTTTTAAACATTCATCCTTGCACACATAAAATTAAATAGGTACTGTACATAAGGTTAACTATTATTAAATGTCTAACAAAACTTCTTGACTATTTAAATTAACAAGAACTTCTTTCTTTACTGAATTAAGTCAATTTTATCTCAACTAACTGCTTTTCGTTCACACTAAATACAATACCTTGTTACTTTACTTCTTCTACAATTCTCTCGATTTAACTCCACCAGAGTTATAAGGCTTCGAATCTTGAGTACAGGAACAGATTTGTCTTATCTTACTACAATTTTCCGACCGTCATTTTACCTTCTTCAAACAGAAACAGGAGAGACTGGAGACGCTATCGCGTTTTCTGTCTTGAGGAAATGGGTAAAAACGCCTAAAAGAATTCCTTATCCACGCTTGGACTAGGAGAACAGAGTACAGCAGATATTTTCTAAATATCTGCGCCCAATATCTTGGCGCTAACCAGAGCTACGACTAGGTAGATAATTTACGACGAGTGAACGATCGTACTGCACTCCTATTCTTCGACTAAACTTTACTAAACTATACTGAAAATAGAGCTACGACTGGGTAGATACTCTTGGCTAGCGCCAAGAACTCAAGCAGATCGATGACTAGATCGATGCTTTACGGGTGAGTATTTGTAAGGCACTAAAATCTAATTTTTCCTACCGGCGCGGACAGGGAGAACAGAGCGGGAAATTGCGCGAACGCGGATGCATTTGAGAGGGTAGAAACATGTTCTTTCTTTATTTGACATATTGTTGTTTACACAACATTGACGGAGACAAAGATATATTAAATCTAAACGTTTAAAAACAGCTTCCAATGAAACATTTTTTGGATTGGTATTTTCATTTTGAACATATTCATCCAGGCAGTATTTTTTTTCATGAACAAGTAAATTAAATTGTCAGTATTTTAATTTTTCCCTGTATACCATTTTTTCTTCAGTTTTGTTACATCTAATGCTCGTTGTATTATTCTCAATTTGAAATGCGATTCCATTTCGTACTCGTTCCTTTTCCAGTAGAGAAAAAGCCAATATATTTAGAATTATCATCTGCGCTTGTTCATTGTTCATAATTAATCATAATAATTGTTAATTGTTATTAAGTTTGTTAATAAATAGATAAATACTACAAGATTATTTTTATTTCTTGAGATCGAAAGTGTATAGATGAATGTAAAAAATATAATATACTGCTAAATCATCATTTGTTAATTTCTGAACGTTATAAGAGCTGCAGCTAATTAAGTATAACTTTTCGTTGGTTGACTACGAGGTGGTTAATGAATATCTCGATACCATCGACTGGACCTTCCTATCTTCGACAAGCGATATAAACCATGCTACTGAAATGTTTTACACCATCCTATATATTGTGATTAACTTATACGTCCCCAGGACTGTAGTGACTACTTCTAAGTATCCTCAGTATTTTTCAAAAAAAAAAACAATTGAGTTGATCAAGAAAAAGAATGGTGCATATGGTAAATATAGAGATTCACTAATGTATGCCGATGAAATTAATTATAAACAGTTAAGAAGTGAGTCAAAGGCTTCCATTGCGGCCGATTATAGTGGCTTCCTTCAGTCTACCCAGAACAGGGTTCAGCAGAACGTCACAGCATTCTGGTCATACATCAAGCAGCTAAGAGGAACTTCGGGATATCCATCAAAATTAAAATACAATGAAACTGAGTTAGATAACCCGGAGGGAATAGCAAAATTGTTCGCTGATTTCTTCCAGTCTGTGTTTATTAAATCCTCGTCTGATTATCAATGTACCGTTTCCAACAATAACCTGCACCGAGACCTGCACCTTTCAAACATCTTTATCAACAGCTCGACCATCTTTGAAAAACTGATTGATCTCGATGAAAAAAAGGGAGCAGATCCAGATGATATTGCACCTCTATTCTTAAAAAATTGTAGTCCTACTCTTTCAGTGCCACTCAGCTACCTATATCAGCTCTCCTTAACCTCCGGTCTTTTTCCTGACATATGGAAGACTGCATTCGTCACGGCAATCTACAAGAATGGTGACCGTGGAGATGTAAGCAACTATCGCCCAATATCAGGCCTCGATTGCTTGGGGAAAGTACTAGAGTCGATTGTGGCTGAGAGTCTGCTTGATGCTTTGAAGAACATAATCTCAGAGCGACAGTATGGATTTCTCCCGGGACGTTCTTGCCAAACTAACTTAGGCTTCTATGGTAGTTACTTATCGATGACCGTGGACTCGGAATCGCAGGTTGACGCTGTATACTTTGACTTTAAGAAATCCTTTGACAGGGTGGACCATTCGATTCTTGTTAAAAAGCTTCACTTATATGGTATCTCCGACCCACTGCTGTCTGCTATTTGAGCGGAAGAACACAGTGTGTTAGGTTCAAGGGTGCTATCTCAGAGAAAATAGCAGTCACTTCAGGTGTACCTCAGGGATCTCACCTGGGTCCTTTGCTGTTTGTAATTTTCATCAACGACCTCTGTGAAGAGCTGCAGGATTGTCGGTTCCTATTATACGCAGACGACTTAAAAATTTACAGCAAAATCTTTAGTGATGACGACTGCCTCCGTTTGCAGCGTGGAATAGACAGACTATCAGTATGGTGCGAGACCAATAGAATGGAATTGAATCTACAGAAGTGTAACACAATAACATTCACAAGAAAGAAGCGTCCCATTTCATTTTGTTATCAACTCTCCAATACTCCCTTATCACGAGTAAGTATCATTGACGATTTGGGCGTTGTCTTTGATACAGCGTTAAGGTTTCACGAACATATCAACCGCATATTGGCCAAGTCCTTCAGGATGGCTGGTTTTCTAATGAGAAGCTGTCACGACTTCAACGACGTAGAGGTCTTAAAGCAACTTTACTTTTCATTGGTAAGTAAGTAACCTAGAATACTGTTGCGTCGTCTGGGCTACACAGTATAAAGTACACATAAAGACAATAGAACGAGTGCAGTCTAAATTTATTAACTTTTTGCTATACAAACTAAACATTGAGAAAACGACCCTCACATACCAACAGCGTTCACAGATGCTGAACATCGAAAGCCTTGAAATGCGTGGAATATTTCTAACACTAGTGGTTGGACAAAATATATTAAATAGCGAGGTTGACTGTCCCGAACTTCTTGCATCTCTGAACTTCTACGCACCACCTTACAATACCAGACTCACAAATATATTTGCAATGAATAGGAGCCGTACCGATGTCGGGATGTACTGCAGTATCAACCGCATTATGAACCACTTCAATACCTACATCAAATCCAACGTCGATATAAATGGCACATCGCGCAACTTCAAAAAAAGACTGAGAAGACATCTGTTTAGATGATAAATGATCGAAGCGAGGATTCCGGACCACCCTTGAAGTGTTTCTTTGTTGTCTGATAGCAGATTTCTGTATTTTTATATTTTTTATATTTTTGTGTATTTGTTTTGTGTATTGATTCGTTTTTATACTGAATGTAATGTACCAATTGGAGATTCTCTGTAGTGTATCTTGAAATAAATAAATAAATAAAATAAAATAAAAAACGCTATAGTAAATTTTTTAACCTAACGTTGATTGGCAAAAATATCTACGCCATAGGTTTTTCTCACCTGGATGATGTAACTACAAATGGGTATAATTTCGACTTTATTCCTGTGTCCCTCAATGCAGTATGCAGTTCAGCAGGCGATTATCTTGATGCAAATTTGAAAAGTATGTTGGGGTTTGGAACCTTCGGCAAAATGCACTAAAACAGAGTTTTTATCCACAATACCAACACAGAATTTTTACACTCGACGCGCGGTTGCTAACCATGT
Organism: Pissodes strobi; assembly: GCA_016904865.1. Taxonomy (NCBI): domain Eukaryota; kingdom Metazoa; phylum Arthropoda; class Insecta; order Coleoptera; family Curculionidae; genus Pissodes; species Pissodes strobi. The sequence goes on from MU192175.1 coordinate 7,184, forward strand.
TAGCATCATCGGGACCTGATTAAAACTCACACAGTCTCATCCATACCTCCGGAACAGAATTCTTGCACGCGACACGCATTTTGTTAACCATATTAGTATCATCAGAAGATGATAAACTATTTTTAATCATCCCCTGATGGTGATGGTGCTAACATGGTTAGTGAAACACGAGTCGAGTGCAAAAATTCTGTTTCGGTATTGTGGATAAAACTCTGTTTTAGAAAATTGAAAAGGATGTACTATTTGTCTTCCACACCATAATTAGTTTAGTACTACTATACTGATTTTGCAATACCGTTAACGTACTCATCCGCGTACCCGGTATATGAAAGCTTACCTTAAAAGAATTTCAGGTGTAGGAAAACAGAAACAGCTTCGTAAACAAACAAATAAATAAAATACTCGACCCCAAATTCTGTGGGTTGGGTGTATTTTAAGCGCTGCACATGCCTAAATTTAAGCACGCAAAGTTATTTTTAGAAATGCAACAAGTCGTGCTTTGAAGATTAATCAGATTGGAGATTTAAATCGAGTATAAGAAATGAGCTTGCATTTAGCATGCTATAAATTAAGCTGGAGGAATGCAGTATCACAAAATAGATTCCTCGCAATTTTAATGATTTAAAAACAAAGTGTTCATAGGCGCCTGGTTGTGGGGTGTGTGAGACAACGAAATGATTTGTCGTAATTACACCTATTTGTAATGACGTAATTTTTGTTTATCTTTGCTTAGTATATTTCAAACAGCGGTAGCAACAATTTTTTAGGAAAAATTAGTGTGATGATTGTTCATTTTTTATAAATAAACATCGGTTATATTTTTACCTGAAATATCCATCACTATCAATCAATAACATAAATTTGTCAACGTTATTTTTGAAAGTTCAAAAAAATGCGGCGAAAAAGATATAATGAACAATCATTTTAAATACATTGGCTTTTTTTCAACTGGAAAAGAAATAAGTCCGAAACGGAATCGCTGTTCAAGTTGAGAATGTGATACAATGAGCAGCAAATTTTATGAATATCAACATTTTATTGTGATTTACAAAAAAAAAGTTAGTTGAAAAAGATATGATAAAACATTTTAAGGCAAATTTTTATAAAATAATATTTATACAGAAAAAGCTGTAAACTAAAGAAAAACTCAAAATATATTAGTTAGGCCAGACAAATCAGTGTTAAAACAAATCATATCTTTGAATCGGACTGAGCTACCTTTAACTGGTTGTGATAATTTGCGAACAGCAACTTGATTTGCTATTAGGGATTCTTCATGGTTTGACCAAATCGTTTAGAAAACTTTCCCACATATCCTTCCTTTCGTTTTTGAATAAGTTTCGCGACGTACAATCTAAAGACAACAGCAATTTTACCATAAACTAACGATGCTTAAATACAATTTTCTTTTCTTCGTATTCTGAAAAAATAAAATTTGAATTCCTGTCACTTTCATGGAGCAAAAATTAATCACTCAGAGGAATCGACATCTTTAATTATTGTATCTTCTTTCGTTACAGAGCTCTTTCCTTTTCTTTTTCGTCTTGTTCTTTATTTGGGAAATATTCTGTCGATGTAATTATCTTGCAGTTAGTTATTATTCTTCACCTTTTGACATCCATTTGTGGTTTTTATTCTTTCTTTAGAAGGTCCAATAGCATTTCTTTATTTTTTTTTTCGTTTCTTTGTTTCTTATAGGTTTTTAAAGGTGGATCGCAGTTCATCACGAATACCAATATCATCTTCTTGTAAATTTTTTAATTAACTCCTCCACGTCATTTTTCGATCGGTTCTTTAAGGTCGGCCTAACCAAAAAACTTTTTTAAAAAAGCTAGCATTATCCTTTCACTCCTGAATGTTAACGACAAGTTAATATTTTGGTATTAATAAAAGGTTTTATAACATTACATTATCTGTGGTTAATCGGTCATTTTGAACAGATTAAAGAATCTAAAAAAATGGTGTGTGTGGTGGAAGGAAACTTCATGCGCACAAAGGAGAAACGGGGAATAGCGTACAGGCCTGCACATTGTATTAGATACGCATGCATTGATCGCTTGTCGACAAGCTTTGAACCAAGTTATATCCGAAGGCTCCGTAGCACCACAGCTTATTCACTACCAGCTAGTCAACTCTACCGAAATCGGAAAGTTGGAGTGTCGGGCACTGCGCCTACCTGGCAGTGCCCTGAGCGGTTCAGTTCGACAGTCTCGTGATTTTTCAAGGCAATGTAATGACATGGAGCGAACTGAATTTAAAATGAATTTTCGCTTCAAAATCCACGACAAATTCGTCCGAAGCTACAGCTATCGCCCTAAAAAGTCCGGAAATTTCGAATTTTTATACAATTTTGACATTTAAAATTGTTTTTAAACGGATTTTAGACGATAAAAAAGAATATTTTAAATTAAATGGACTGTCAAAAGTATTATTCAGATGCCCAGACGTTTAAAACAATATCAAGTCATGACCCTCTTCTAAAATTTGCACTTGACGTTCCCAAATCAAAGGATGCCGCCGCAAGATGAGGCTGGTAGTGAATAAGTTGTGGTAGCACGTTGGTATGTGCCTCAGTTTCTCTCATTATAGTGGAGCACGCTTCGACTTCGATCACCGCAAAAAGAACTTTTATTTAATTTATTTTAATTCTTTAGAGGGTCGGTTTGGGATTAATGGTGGCCAACAAGAAAGCATTATGACAAAAAATCTTTAATTATTTATTTCTTACACTTAACAAAACTACCCCTAAAAAATTCATCTACACGAAACAGAATATTTATGTTACTCATAATATGACGCCCTCAATAAGATTGCTGCTGCATCAAACGGAATGTGACGACGACGTAGAGCGTGGGTTCGCTCGGTCTCCCTTTCTAGCAACTGATCCGATATCGTGCTACCCGAATTAAAACGCCTACCCAACTGCCACATACCACTCTGCAGAGTACATTAAGCCGGGGCCGCACATGCGGCACTCGACGAACTGCGAATGTTCGCCAACTACCGAATCTAGCCAAACGGAGTTCGCTTTTTCATCCAAACATGCGGGCATTGCCGAACTCCGATCGAAAAAGTGGGAAACGCCGAATGTTCGCCAGAAAGGTTTAGTTTGAAAATAAACATGAATAGCGATGATTCTGTGACAATTGCTGCGGATGCTTTTGTCGTGTTAAGCAGGACGCCCACTGAATCGGCACAGACCGGCCAGCACGGCCGGCATAAGTTGCTATGTACGTTATTAAACGAGGCAGCGCCCATTTAATCGGAACAGCGCGGAACGGCATCTCGTTTAATAACGAATGCCGGCAGTGCTGGCCGTGCCGAGCCGGTCTGTGCCGATTCTGTGGGCGTCCTGCTTTATGCGGCGAGTTTTTATGGCTCTATAGGCCTGAGAGACTATTGTCCCGCAAATGGTCAGACTCCCCTCGATATCTGCTGGATTCCAGGATAATATAAAAGTAAAGTAAAAATTTGCTGCATAAAGAAAAGTACCTACTTAAATAATGAATATGTATGAATATAAATAATATTCAATCTACGCAAAAAAAAACACAATACAAAATATCACTTGCTTACTAGGTGAAAAGTGAAACAAAACTTCACTCTCACAATCTCCAGACGTTGTTAAAGGTGAACTACAAATGTCTGGACGTGTGGATGACTCCACGAACAACAGCGAGACGAGCGCTCATCCTCTTTGATGCATGCAAATTTACCGATACCGCGCGGGAAAAGGCGAGAGAGTTGCCGAACAATTTGCCAGATTGCAAACTTCCCGTACGCACTGATCGCAGTTTGGCAAACCCTTGCTCGGAGTTCGTCGAATGCCGCATGTGCGGCCCCGGCTTTAGGTATACGACGCATACCTAGGGGTTCGCGAGACTATGGTCTCGGTCTCGGTCTTGTCTCGGTCTCGGTCTCGAAAACGAGACCAAGACCGAGACCGAGACCTGGGAATTAGAATCGAGACCGAGACCGAGACTTACCGATCGAGACCGAGACCAAGACCGAGACCAAGGTAACGAGACTCTCGGTCTCGGTCTCGAAAAATATTCTTATTTGTTGAATTTTCAAAACTTATTTTTCTGAAAAAATCAACTTTTTATGTATTTTATTGGCAATTTATGCCAACGGGGTTCAATCAACCAAAAAATTGAAAAACCGTGCAAGTCGGGGATAACGCTTGTTTATTTTAAATTGGGTTGTTTCTTTTTAAGATTCTAGAAGAAATGTTATACTGTTATGTACATAATATGTAATTATGTAGATAACTTTTTTTGAGTCATTTCCAAGCAATAAACAGCTATGAGTTTTTAGTAGTTTTTCGTAATATCTACAAGGTAATAAAACATCGCGTATCCATTAAAACAACTGGACATCTGCTTCTGGTACAATCGTGTCAGATTTGTATATTAAAAGATGAATGGCCACCTTTGACCAAATCCACTTCTACAGTATATACCGTATACTAATACAGAGTGACCCAAAATTAGTGGACGAAGCATTAGCCCTGTAGTTATTGGTCAAAAATACCTTACATTTTTCCTATAAACATATATCGGGAAACGCCCCCTACGGGAGGTAGGGCGTCTTAAAGGTGGGCCCCTAATTATTTCCAAAATTGTGTAAAATAGAGTTTTAAAATTTTGGAATTCCCCTAAGTAAGGTAAGTTTAATATTTAGAATTCGGAAATGGAATAAGAAATAGAAAATTTTAGTCAGGTCAGGTGCTTAACATTTTGGGAGTAAATCTAAAAAATTAACTTCAACTTTTTTGTGGGCTATTTTTTTATTTTCTTTTCAAAATTTGAATACGTAAAAAAGTGCCTCTTATTTCGTATCATTAGGACGCAGGGTTTAGAGAAAAACGGATTATAAATGTATTCCGACTGCCAAAAACGGGTGTAAATTGAATGCTATAGTTTATCAAATTTTGAAAATCTGTCATAACTTTTTTCTGGAACAAGTGTTTCTACTATTTTATAATAATATGAAGTTTTTTGTAACGTCAAAAGGGATTTTTGGGAAATATCAAAAATTATAACCTTCATTTTACACCCGTTTTTGGCAGTCAGTATACTTTAAAATCCGTTTTTATCAAAAACGCTGCGTCCTAGCGAAACAAACTAAAAGGCACTTTTTTGCGAAAAAAAATTTCAAATTTTCCAAATTTGAAGAAAAAAAATATAAAAAGTTAGCCCAAAAAAAGTTAATTTTTAAATTCACCCCCTAAAATGTTCGCACCTGACAATTTTTTTTTATTTTTAATTCCATTTTTAAATTCAGAATATTAAAGTTAGTAGAATCCCAAAATTTTAAAACTCTATTTTACACCGTTCCGGAAATAATTAAAGAAAACCATATTCAGGGGTCCATTTTTAAGAGGCTCCAGCTCCCTTCCCGATATATATTTATAAGAAAGATTTCATTCATACGGCCCTGGACTTTTTATTACGGATATTAAGAGCTTCTAAGGTCTAAGTAATAATGTATCGCACTTGTTCGAAAAAATCATATTAGTGACATTTTCTGTAAGAACTCATGTGTTAGAGAGAGACAGAAAATAGATTTTTAATAGGATTAAGAACAAAAACCTTTTTTTACGCATTAACGCCATGCATAAAGAAAGCTTTAAAACTAACATAAGAAGTGATTAATAAATAATATAATTATTAAAGTGTCAAACCTGGCTATATTTTTAGCAATTTACCCAAGTAAATAGTTGTGTGGGATTAGATTTGGAACAAATGATAAATTTCACATTCTCATTGTTGTATCGCCCTTTTTCGAAAAAATCATTTTAATGATTTCCTGGTAAGATCTTACCAAAAATCTGTTTTCTGTCTCTCTCTAACACATGAGTTCTTAAGGAAAATGTCACTAATATGAATTTTTCGAATACGTGCGATGCATTATTGGTCTTGGGACCTTAACAGCTTTTAAAATCCGTAGTAAAAAATCCAGGGCCGTATTTAAAAAAAACAAAGTTGATGATGGCAACTCAAAGACGAAACGTCGGTTTGAAAATCGGATAACACCATCTTGTAGAATAGAAAAAGTAGCAATGAGAGTGAAATTTGTTTTGTTATATCTATTCAAATAGATAAAATGAAAAGAATAAAAATTAAATCGCGAATATTCGGTTTTTTCCAAAAATCTTCGGAAGTGTTCGGAATTTTTAAACTTGTAAGGTGGCATTTTGATCAGCATCAAATCACGCAAATTTGCCTGCATTTAACCGACCTCGTATCTCTTCTAGTTCCCGAGATCCCAATGATGAGGCTCGAATTTGGGACACCCTGTACATACTTAAAAATCCCTATCACTTGTATACCTACCTACATTAGAGGTAAGCATTTTTATATCAAAACAACAATTTAGAAACTAACATGAAATATATTAAAATATTAGTAGGTACCTATTTAAGTTAACTATTATTATGCAAACAACTGTTGCAAACCGAAAATATAAAATTATTTAAGAAGTTTATCCCTAATATCATATCTACACCAAGAACTCATACACAAAAGACACTTGTTAGATGTTTCATTTAACTTAACATTCCGAAGTAACGTTTGTGTTATTAACGAAATAAAACAGTAAATTATTTAATTACTTTTTATTTGCTCAAACCGAGACCGAGACCAAACCGAGACAAGACCGAGACCGAGACCGAGACCAAGGTAGTCTCGGTCTCGGTCTCGAGCTTCGAGACCCGAGACCGAGACCGAGACAAGTTTTTTTCTTCGAGACCAAGACCGAGACTTGCCAGGTCTCGGTATCGGTCTCACGAACCCCTACGCATACCATTCTCAATTTCTGGCTTTACCAACGCTATATTTCCCTCTCTACTTCTGCTACACGCCGCGGCGCCCTACTTCCATTCGCCTAGCCATGCGCATCGGTCTCTTCGCAACACGTTCACCAGTTTACCCTCCATACATATTATAACATGCTTGTAAAAGAAGTTGAGTTGAGTTGCTTGTTTTATGGCTTTGCTACAAGGCAATTCGCCAGCACCCTCTTTTTCCGACGCTTAGACAGAGGCAGAGCTACCCTTCTGCTTGTGTTACACGTTATTCCAGTTTGAGGGGCCTTGTATTCGGTGGGAACCTCCAATAAGACGGGCCTGAGAAGTTTTTTTCACAAACTATTTCCATAAAAGCTGAACGGTATGCCTTTGCCATGAATTTCAACAATTTAAACCTTCAACCAGTGTTGCCAGAAGCACATTTTTTTTGAGCTAGATTAACGTTACGTTAAAGGGGGTTTGAAATTGGGTCGGTGCTATATATTCGCTATTTTTAATCTAGGAGTCACAAATTTTGCGTTAGCATTAGCATAAATCTAAACATTCCCAAGGTACTCGTTAGTCACTAAAGAGTTTGACGTTGGACTGAATAAATTCACAGCACAACAAAAAAAACGGAAATTTTTTAGTTGACGTGTCAGACCGATTTTGCCGTTTTTTCCTCAGAAACACATAAATTGAGTGTTTTTACGTGTTTTTAGAAGTTTTTTTTATTGGTGGAAACCTAATAGTAATCAAGTGTCTCGCGGGACAGTGATGGAGCGAATAGTAGTGCTGGGATGGG
>MU192175.1:14788-30765 GCA_016904865.1 Pissodes strobi
TCCGGAGGTAAACTCCCCGGCCATTCGGATCTCCGGGCGCTGGGTGGCCCTGGGAGCCCTTCATTCCGCATTTTACAGACAGCAAAGATACCGAACCAATTTAGAATAGATTTCTGCAACATAAGAGGCCTAAATACAAACATAAATTCGGTACACCAACATCTACAAGCAAATAGACCACACATATTAGCCCTTACAGAAACACAAGTATGTTCTACAACAACAACAGTGAACTACCTCTATCCTGGTTACGACTTACATACCCGATTTAGATATAAGTTCGGAATATGCCTTTTTGTCCGAAGCGACCTTTCATGTCATCGCGAGGAAACACTCGAACCGAACAACCTTGACGTCATGTGGCTCAAGTTCACCGCCAAGGGATTAACCAAGTTTATATGTTGTCTCTATCGCCCTCCGAGCGATAGAGCCTACCAAAACTTTTTCTCAACACTAGCTACCACATTTGACTCAATACAGGTCGATCACCCCAGTTCAGAAATAATCGTTCTGGGAGACTTCAATGCCCACAACACCAACTGGCTCAAACATCACAACAAAACCGACAACGAAGGTAGAGAGGCTGAAGCATTTGCCATCAGCTGCGGGCTTACTCAACTTGTAGACGAACCAACTCCTATCTCAGAGAGGGGCGAATTCGCCGCCCTCCTGGATCTTTTTCTGACCACCAATCCTGACCAGTACAAGGTTACAGTTGGTCCGCCATTAGGTACCTCTGACCACAAACTTATTACAACGGTTTGTGAATTGCCACTCATACAGAAGGATCCACCATTGCCTCGCAAAATCTGGCATTACAATTCTGCAAACTGGGACGATCTGAGGCAGTTTTACCTAGATTTTCCTTGGCTCGACGTCTGCTTTGCCACTGACGACCCGTCAGACTGCTGCGAAGAGATCATGCAAGTAATCTCCTCAGGAATGGAAGCATACATCCCAAATTCCATCAAGTTACCATCAAAAGGAAAGCCCTGGTTCGACAAAAGATGCGAAAGAGCTGTAGGAAGGAAACAGCAAGCCTATAAGTACTGGCAGCAAAATCAGACCGCTGAAAATCGCAATTATTTTATCGAAGCGAGAAACGAGTGCAAGCTTGTGATCGACGAAACTAAGGACAAACACAATCAAAGGATCAGGAATGAACTTTTGCAATGCCCCAGTGGCTCCAGAAATTTCTGGTCGGTAGCAAAGGCAGTAAGTAACAACTTTACAAAAACGTCTCTCCCACCTTTGACGGACGAACGTGGCATCACGGCGACTACAGCCAAAGAAAAAGCAAACATGCTCGCCAAAATGTTTTCATCGCACTCTACCTTAGACGTGCCCCAAAGCAAGACTCTCCCCACTATACCGAACATCAACACCACCATGGCAGAAGTCAAGTTTTCTCATCGTGATATTCGCAAAATCCTTAAAGAACTAGATACGCAAAAGGCATCAGGACCGGACGGAATACCTGCCATCGTGCTAAAGAACTGCGCCAACGAACTAACACCTGTTTTTTTCCAGGCTTTTTTCTCTTTCTTACAGAAAAGGGATTTACCCATCCTCTTGGAAAGTCGCTCGAGTGCAACCTGTTCCAAAAAAAGGTAAGAAAACCACGCCCTCAAACTATCGCCCGATTGCCTTGCTTCCAATAATCTCCAAAGTCATGGAACGTGTAGTCAACCAGCAACTACTCAAGTACCTCGAGAGCAACAGAATAATCAGCGATAATCAATACGGCTTTCGCAAAGAGAGATCGACAGGAGATATATTGGCCTATGTCACTCATATATGGAGTAGGGCAATTGAAAACTACGGAGAGTCTCGAGCGATTGCGTTGGATATTTCAAAGGCATTCGACAGAGTTTGGCATGACGGACTGCTCAACAAACTGCCGTCCTTGGGACTGCCCGCCTCTCTCTGCAGCTGGCTGGCCAGTTTCCTTAAGAACCGATCCCTACATGTTGCAGTCGATGGACACATCTCGGACACATTTACCATCAACGCGGGCGTGCCTCAGGGCGCAATACTTTCACCAACTCTGTTCCTCATCTATATTAATGACCTGCTGATCGAAACGAATAATCCTGTTTACAGTTTTGCAGATGACAGTACCCTTGTCTCCCACTTTAGATCAGAAAAACCCTTACCAGCGACTGAGACTCATCACCGCAGACAGGAGCAGATTACAGCAATTAATCAAGACCTGGAGAAAGTTCAAACTTGGGGCTACCGAAATTTGGTCCAGTTCAATGCAGCGAAGACCCAAGCAGCAACGTTTACTAAGAGGGCCAATACAGCGGGCCCTGACATCATTATGGCAGGATCGACTATTCCTTCATCCTCGTCAATCGGGCTGCTGGGTGTCTCGGTCAACAGCAATATGTCATGGCATGACCATGTTGTTAACATCGCAAAATCAGCCTCCCAGAAGCTTGGTGCGCTATTTCGCAACAAGAAACTCTATACACCGCAGCAGTTGCTCTTGCTGTACAAAGCGCAAATAAGACCGTGCTTAGAATATTGCTCACATATCTGGGGTGCCGCACCAAAGCATACCCTAAAGCTGCTGGATTCCATTCAGAAGAGGGCTGTGCGTCTCGTCGGCGATCCGGAGTTGACCCGGAATCTGGATAGTCTGGAACATCGCAGACATGTGGCCGAGATGTCTCTGTTTTACAGATACTTTCACGGCAGATGTTCCCAGGATTTGGCCCACATAATCCCGCCCCTGGCAACTCCTGTCAGGCAGTCCCGACAGACGGCAGGAGCGCACCAGTTCGTCGTACAACTAGAAACACCTAGAACATCGCTTTACCAGAACTCCTTTGTCTGGCGCACTGCATCACTGTGGAACTCACTTCCAGGACATCTGTTTCCCACTAATTACAACCTACAAATATTCAAGAACCGTGTCAATCAACATCTTCGCACACACACCGCTCGTCGAGCGCCATAGGATCTACCTTTAGTGTGTGTGCCACTGCCATAAAAAAAAAAAAAAATAGTTGCACCCCCGGAGCGAGCGAAGTGAAATATTAGTATAATTTAAAAAATAATCAACTACAACGGGACAGTGGAGCTCTTTTTCCCTAACCTTGTTACCCCACTGGAATATTTATAAAAACAATATATATTTTTAACAAAATTCGTCTTTGCAAACAAAATATTTTCAATTTTTATACACTTTTTTTACCCCACCCAGCACAGCTATTCGCTCCACTGTCTCACAAGACAGTTGATTGGTATTAGGTTTCTGCAAAAAATGATGTAAAAACACTCAATTTGCGCGTTTCTGAGGAAAAAACGATCAAATCGTCCTGACACGTCAACTAAAAAATTACCTAAAACAGAGTTTTTTATCCACAATACCGAAACAGAATTTTTGCACTCGACGCGCGTTTCGCTAACCATGTTAGCATCAGCAGAAGATGATTAAGTTTAATCATCTCCTGATGATGCTAACATGGTTAGCGAAACGCGCGTCGAGTACAAAAATTCTGTTTCGGTATTGTGGATAAAAAACTCTGTTTTAGTGCATGTTGCCGAAGGTTCCAAACCCCAACGTAGTAAAAAATTGCCAAAAAAGCACCAAGTTCAGTACATTAACGATTCACGCTATTCGCAGGGGAATCACGGTGATCAAGATCACGATAATCAAGAATCCTTGCGTGACCGATGAATGATACCAAGTCAGTATCGACCGATAATATTCAATTAATCGACGCCCGTTTTCTAGCGACAGCTATTAGTAAAATGCCGTATTATGACAACCCCAAAAATGCCGAATACTATAAAGTTTCATCTAGACCATTGTGTTTAAAGACAATGTCTAGACTCTTGACTGTTTCACTTTTTTAAAAGTATAGAGTGGAATTTTTTTCTATAGTTAACTATTTAAACAACATAATACTACAATCATTACAAGAAGCCCAGCAAATACACTCTACTCAGCGAAGTGATAAAGAGGAGAGGATCTCAGCAAATACCCGTCATCTTATGAAACAAATGCGAGAAATGGTACACAGGCATTCAATAAATAGAGACAAATTGAGGATATTGAACAAAAATCTATCGAAAGCCGCACGGAAGGATATCAGAGATTATAATACAAAATGGGTAACGAAAGTTGTGGAAGAAAACAAGAGCATGAAAGTACTCAGACGTAAAATCGTGCTGGGAAAGGCAGAACACCTTAAGCTGGAAAATGCAATTGAACAAATTAACACAAATAAAGGAGGTATTCTAGAAACTGTGAGATATTTCTATGCAAATTTATACTGCAATAACGAACAGCTGAGATGCACTGAGGACACCCCTTGAGTTTTAAGCCAGGGATCGGAAGAAATGCCTGATATAATAGAGGAAGAAGTCTTAAAATCAATGTCGGAAATGAAGAACAATAGGGAGCCCAGTGAAGACAACATCATGAGGCAGTTAAGGAAGGTGAATAACGAGTGTTAAGAGCCGTAACATAACTTTTCAATAAGTGTCTTACATAAACCACAACAACTAAAATCTGGAATAATGCCGTTATAATAGTCATGCATTAGAAGGGAAATATTGCAGACCTGAAAAACTATAGGCCAATTAGCCTGCTCTCTCATCTTTTTAAACTGCTCATCAAAATTCTAACTAAATGTCTAACATCGAAACTCAACTTCTACCAACCTACAGAATAGGCAGGTTTCTGATCGGGGTACGGAACAAATTACCATTTATAGGTTGTTAAGACTTTGATTGAGAAATCCGTTGAGTACAATAAACCGCTCGTTTTAATATTTGTGGACTATGAAAAGGCGTTTGACTCCATTAAGTATAGCGAAAGCACTTGCTGACTGCCGAGTAGACCATAGGTACTCTGTTATACTGCAGCACATATAAGAAAACGTAACAGCAAGCGTGAGACTCCACGAGATGACGTATAGATTCAGGGTGCAGCGCGGGGTGCGGCAGGGTGATACAATATCCCCTAAATTAATTACCACTTTGCTGGAGTATATGATTAAGAGTATCGAGTTGGAGGATATGGGTATAAATATTAATGGTGAAAACTTCAGTCACCTTTGATTTTCTGACGACATTGTGCTGATCTCGGATAGCTTGGATAAGGCGGAAGAACTGCTTGTAAGACTAACAGCGGCTTCACATAAAGTCGGGCTTAAAATGAATACGTCAAAAATGAACTTCATGACAAATCTAGTCTCTGGCCGGAACTTTCTGGTAGAAGGAAAAGAAATCCTCCAAGTCACGTCTTACAGGTATCTGGGGCATGATATTAGTATTGGCAGAGGTAATGAAACCTGCGACAATAAAAGGAGAATTGGATTCACGTGGGCCGCCTATAGGAATCTAAAACACATTTTGAAGTCCGAGATTCCCATATGCCTTAAACGGAAAGTGTTTGGCCGGTTTTGACTTATGGCTCAGAGACCCTGACGCTAACACGATAATCGGTCAATAAAGTCAAGGTAGCGCAGCGTGCCATGGTACGCACCATGTTGGGAATCACGTTGAGATATTCCAAAGGATCAAATACGCCCGAAGAACCAGGGTTGCCGATGCAATTGAGCGAATATCATATCTGAAATCGAATTGGGCCGGAGACATGTCGCAAGAATGACTCACGAAAGATGGACCAAAAATATCATAGAGTGGCTTCCGAGACAGGACGCATTCAGGAGCAGAGGCCGACCGCCGATCCGGTGGACGGACGACATAAAGATGAAACAGGAAGATGGATCCAGGAGGCACAGGATCGAAATAGATGGAGATCGTTAACGGAGGCCTATGTTCAGCAGTGGACGAGACAGGCTGTTTGAAGAAAAGAAGAAAGAACTATGTTTATGGCTGATATTTTGGGAGCGGGGTAGATATGGTCGAGGGGAGCGAAATTGTATTAAAAAGGGGTAGATCTGCCCCGAACGGGGTAGCAAAGCAGTGGTGACACTGCATTCCACACTCATGACTTACTTTGTACTGATGCGATTATGAATACTGTTTGCATACATTTAACAAGCCCTTAACATGTCCTTAAAGCAAAGATATGATAAGGCCCCTCTGTCCACGTTAACCACTACTGTCCGTCTTCACCCCAGACGACGTTACCTTGTAACGAAATATTAGTCACCTGGTTTTCATATTTTAAGATTTGTGTATTGCAAAGTGATTTTTATGCAAATATCTACATGCGATTTGGTTTCGGTAATTAGGTGAGATTTCGCTAGAAGTTAGATCTTTTATACATATGTGGAGCTGCCATTAGAATTGTATACGTATTATTTCTACATCGTTCTCTATAAAAATATTTTTATTATACCAGCCTTTAGATAGAGGGCGATAGTAATATCGTAATTTTGATTGACAGTCTCCCTCCTATTCCTTTCGACGGGAGTTGGACCGGTATTAAAATCAAACGGCCAACGTAGCTTTGTCTTCGATCTCAAATCAAGGTGAGAGCCCATTTTTATTTTTGTCGGATGTGATTTGATTTTTGCACATTCCGTTTTAAGTTATCGAATTTATTTCTTCGTCTTAGGAATGTCCTATGACAATTTTTCAGATTATAAAGGGATTATCGAGGCTATGATCTAGTCAACAACATTTTTAGTCAAATTTCTAATATCTAGATTTATAAATTGGATTCTTCATTCATCCTGGCAATCTAGGCACTTTTTATAAGATATTGTTGAGCAAATGATCTTATTGGTCCCTTTACTGAATATGGTTTGATATATTTATCGTGAATTTCGTTAAGTTTTACAGGAATATTTAACTGCGTAGTTGAAGTTAGTAAGGAGAATTTCTAACTAACCTCACTTTATTACTGATTTCTGTTGGTCTTTTATGTTTTTAGCTAATTCCTGGCTCCAATCCGCCACTTTTAAAAGTCAATCTAATTGACACAGGCCCTTGCCAAATTTGGGAAGAGACGGATGGGTAGCCAATAGCCGTTGAGTTCACTGCCGGAGGAGGATTTGGGAAATCCTACTTTCTAAGAGTCCAAGGTGAGTTCCTCTTTTAATATTTCTAATTTATGAAATATAATATTGAATTTCTTTGAGAACTCACCTTGGATTTTTATTTCTTCTCTCTACCTACAGTCGACGGTGAATTTATATATAATTTTTGTAAACCTAGCTCTTTGCTAAACTTATAACTAAATTTGCTTTGTTTATTTTGCTTGTGGCTCGTAATGCTCACCTTGACGAGAGATCTGAGAACAATTGACATTTGGTGAAATGTTGATCAGCTTTGCAATATGATCTTGGCACGTACAGTTTTTTCAATGCATAAATTTGATTTGGGAAGAATATGCATAATTATTAATTTACAATTTTGAAGTAGGTAATCATATTTTTCTATCAATTTTTGACTAGTATTTTGCTTATTTTTAGAACTTTTCTCTTAAATAAACTTTTTGGGGACTTTTCATTTATTTTGCACTTATTTAAAGGTGTGCTTAAGTAAGATTTAATCATTTTCTTCTTTAGTATATTTGAGTAACAGATTCGTTGATGAATCTTGTATCTTTGATCATAGTGTAATCCTTCATTTACGAATCTTGTATATTTTATTGTAGTTTAATTCTTCATTTACGAATCTTGTATTTTTGATCGTAGTGTGATAGAGTTTGATTTCTTTTGCTAACATTGTTTAAATTACTGTTCATTATTTTTTATTTCTTCTTTTGATATCAATCAATATTCTGGTCTAAAACAAGTATTTCTGTTTGCATATTCTCACGAAAATTGGCATCAACCGAGTGTACCATTGCAGCATTAGACGTATCAGCTGTACAAGACGTTTTTGTAGGCCTCTGGTGTTACCCTTACCCATAAAGGCCTAACAAATAACAGGCAATTGGAGAAAAAGGAACGAGGCGAAGAGAAGTGTGTCCAACCAGCTAGGTATTCTATTTGCAAACCTGAATATCGCTGTAAAGACCAGAATCTTTGAGTTATAACTAATTTCAATTATTGATATTTTAATTGTTTTTTTCACTTCAAAGTCTAACTTATTAATGTAATTTCTCAAACTCTAAAAGAAATTTGTTTATTCAAGTTGCTATTTAAATTGTTCATTTTTATTGTATTTATTTAAATAAAATTATTGTAAATTTGTTTTTAAGAACATCTTTTATTTCCGGCAAGAAACGAGATTCTGTAGTTCTTAACGTCTATCAAGTAATCAGTTTCTTTGAGAATTGAGGAATTTCTGGCGCCCATGAGAAACACTTACTTATAAGTGAGTAGAATTCAATCTATACTAGCCGGCAACTTAGTAAATTTCCAAAAGACATCAGGAACTTAAATCGTTACAACCTACCTTGAACTAGTTATATAGTAATTAAAAATATAGTCGATTAAAGTTACCAAAAATGGCACTTTCTCACGCAAGAAAGCGCTACCAAACTAACAATTTTATCGAATGCCCTAGAAAACCATTTTTATGGATACTTACATATTTGGATTTCGACCAAATGTTTATAAAAGTGAAATAAATCTAACTGATCAATATCAATTAGGGAACACATAACGTTAAGAAATCTGATACACAATGTTACGGAAAAGATCAGCTGCGGTTCTTTCAAATATCTCTCTCCACATAAGCTGATCTCTATGTACTGGCAAACGAAGGGTGATTACATGGGTACGAACCGCGGCGCCGCAGATAGGGTTCAGTATGATCGGTACATACACTTGTTTCTGAGTCCACAAAATTACGTGAATATAGGCAACCAATTCCAAATAGGTGGTTGCCTATATTCAGGCGTCACGCGGCCTAAGGTGGCTCGCTCAATTTTTTTTTATGGTTGACACACACAAAGGAAAAATCTTATACCACTGAACGAGCGGTGCGTGTGCGGAGATGACGGTGTACTTGAAGTTTGTAGTTTTCGGGAAAGACGTTACTCGGAAGTCCCTTCCAGAGCGATGCAGTCCTCTAGGAAAAGGAGTCCCGTAACAGCGACGTCCTAGGCATTCACAACTGTCCAATATCTTAAAAACTAGTTATAGGATTTACTTTTAGCCCGCGGGACATTTGGGATATTAATAGCTACATCATTATCAATCTGCACAAAAGTAAACTAAAAGGATTTTTCCTATAAGAATCTGGCGCCTCTGGTGCCATTACATAACCAATTGGAAAACACGATTCGACTTAGTCTCGCCCTATCATTAATTATTTACTATATATTATTTCGTAAATGCCTGGATGGAGCCAACAATTGTCCAAGCAGAGTTAAGCATTTTCTTAATCAAGCAATAAATCTTGAAAACAAAAATATTTGTCTTATAACTAAATTACAAAACTGGATAATTAATAATGTGTCATATTGTAAAATAATTTCTGATTGGCATTTTATTACTTGATTATTCAATTAGAAGAGTTTATCGTGATTTAATAAAGAAAACATCGACTGCCTATGAACAATTCACTGGCGTAGGCGAATACCGTAAATGTTTAATATTCAAATTCAAAAGGTATTTGAAAACTATGCTAGGAAAACACTAACAATAGTAGAATATACGGTATTTTAAATACTTTTTACAGAAGTGTTTAAAAACTTCCTGTACAGGGTATATCCATAAATATGTTGTGAAAGAAAAGTTGTTAAAGGACGTTTTTTGACAAAATCAAGTTTGGTTCAATGACTGATTATGTTTATATCATTTGAAATATCGTTCTAACCTAAAGTAATACACGTTTTATTTTGGCACTGTGAAATGCAAAGATATGTGGTTTAATGTTCTATGGTGAAATGCATCCAAATATCATGTAGGGTAGGTACACGCGGCAATTTATTGTGAGGAAATTTCGACCGAATGACAAATCTGCCCCCACGTTTTTTAAATCATGGATGTCCAACCGTTTGTCTCTAGGTCATATTAAGTAGAAATTAATTACCTTGGACCACAGAATAAAATATGCCAGAAAATATATAATAACGTTCAAAGTATATTAAGTCATAACACTTCAGGAACTTAAAAACACAATTTTTATTAGAAAATCTATAGAACACAGGGAGACTCAAAACTAATGAGATATTTGAATTTGTTTTTGTGAAATTAATGGATCAATGTCAGGTTCGATGGAAGTCCGATATGGTTGTAACTATTAGTGAGTTTTCGAGCAAGACTGAGTATTTTTCAATATCAACAGGACTATTTTTATCCAACGCGTCAAAATGCCTAAAATGATTTGTTGTAGCTTGAGATTGCCATAATTTAAGTTTAATTTGAAACGCTATTAGAGTTTGAAACATATTATTGATAAGTTGGTTTTTACTTTGTAGACGCATGTTTAAATCATTTAAATGAGATGTCAAATACACCAATACACAAGAGATGCTCTAAATTCTTCTGGTTCCGTGCAAGCAATTCGAGATTGCAGATCAAATGGAACCGTATTCATTTCTTTCCCACCACGTACTATCCATAGACTGCAGCCTTTAGATGTGGAAATGTATGCTCTATTTATGATCCGATCCATCTTGCAACAACTTTTAATTACTGGATGGTAGCATATTCCGCACATACCATAAGAGTCAGAAATATAGGCAATTTGTCAAATAAGGCCTAAGATAATGCATTTTCTTTAAAAAAATATATTAAAAATATATTTAAGAAAACAGCTTATGGCCACCTGATCGGCTTAATTTTACAGAGTCCAATTTCGCGGCTAGCAGTGCTACTGACAGACCTTTGAATATGGATGGCTCTCCAAATACGCCTGAAATGTCTCCTAATATGGAACTATTAGTACAAAAATTATACCGAAAAATGAGCCAAAACCCCAGAAAAAAATAATTCATAACATTTGACGACTGATTTCGATTCCTAAAACAGTGCCCTATCTCCGGAAACAAAGTCCCCAAAAATCCCCGCATTGGAAAATATACAGGAGGCAATGGAAATATTGCAATTTAAATGTAAACTACTAGAAGGGGAAATTAGCGTTCACGGCCCCATGGGGTCACCTGATCATAAAAAAAATATTTTTTTAACCCGGACTGACAATTTTTTTTATCGGAAAGAATCCACTGGAAATGGCTAAAAAACGGGGAAAAAATGGGCTTATCTGAACCGTTTTCGCGTATATTGTGAGTGTGTGCGTCTGTTAGTGATGGTGTGATTGGGTGTATGAGGGGGTGGCGTGTGGGGGGGGGGGGGGGGGTATGTGGGTGCGTGTATGTGTGTGTAGGCGCGTGCGGTGGCGTTTGGGCGAGGGCACGCGTGAGGCTTTAAAGGAGATGAAAATGGGATAGAAAGTTGAAGAGAAATGAGTATATTTAGTTTTTATAAATATTTATATTAAATATACCACTTAATACTCATATCATATGTGGACATACATTTTACTGAAGCAGTAGTATAAAAGCTTTACCAGTTAAATCAGTCTATAAATAAGACTAGAAATACCATAACTTGACACTTCCACAAATAATTAATATGGAACAAAAAAACAAAATGAAATTACCCTAGATGTCATCTGGATTGTCGGGATCTTCTTCATTATGAGGGAATTCTACATCAGAATACTCTCCACTGCAGTGATGACACCATTCCCGGCACACCAACCCCACGGACCACGGATTTCCACATCCGAGCTTGCATGCACACCTAATTAGGTTCAGGAGACTCGGCGGGGTAGCCGACAGGTCGGAGCAGTGTGGAACAAGCCGCGCTGGGATCTCCCGTTTTCTCCAGCAATACTTCGTTGCGTCCAGCTTTGTTCCAGTTCCAAGCCATTCTTGTCAACCTCTGGTCAACTACTCTGACTGTGCGAGCCGACATCGTTGTCTCTACCTCACAAGCTAACTTCCTGAGAAATGGTCAGAATAAATAAAACACACTTGACCCGCCTTTTGAAGCCTGCACTCGAACAGAGGGGAATTAGCAGGACCCCGGGAATACGGATGTCTGGACCGTGCAGACAGCCCTTCAGTTAACGGAAAATAATAGCTTGACCGTTGCTATAACTGCAACAGACACGTATATTCTTGCCATGCTTGTCCAGCGCAGAGAATCTATCTAAAAGTTGTGTTTTTTCGCCCCAGGGACCCGTGGAAGAGCTAGCAAGGTGCACCATATCGAATTGGTACAGAAGCGCCTTGGCAATGTGGAGTCAGCCATTCTCTTTGCTCTCACCTTTTCCTGTTATGATACAAAGTCATATTTTTGGAAAAGGAAAAGCATGAATATTGAAAAATCTTCAAGGTAACGAACAGCTTTGTCAAGAACACCCGGAGCAGATGTGGAGACGATCGTCTCCTGGAGCGAGAAAAAGCTTCTTGCTTTGTATAGAGGAGCGAAATGTGCCACCCTAGAGGACCTCCGCTACACCCTATACGACAAGTTAGCCGCCACGCAAAAGCTAGATGCTGATTTGCAGCAGAAAAAATGGCCCCCTACAAGTGCATCTGCTCGACAACATTCAATGCACTTATACCTGCAGGTAAGATAAATAAAAAATAAAACGGTAAAGCATTCTGGATTAGTAAAATTTTAATTAGGTTGGTATTTGCTAGGTTCAAGAATGGCTTGGAACAGGAACAAAGCTGGACGGAACGAAGTATGGCTGTAGAAAACTGGACAACCCAGTGCGGCTTGTGCTTCACTGCTCCGACCTGCCTGCTGCCCCGCCGAGCCTACTGAACCTAATTAGGTGTGCATGCAAGTCCGGATGTGGAAATGAATGCGTGTGGATGTCGGTCTGCGGAGATGTTGTGCCGAGAAATATATTCGAATGTCACAGACGCGTCCGTCTTTCGTCAATTTTCGTAAAACACGATAGTAAATAAGCTATGGTACTGACGAGTAGTTCGGATTTGTCTGTAATATTTCACTTACGAATCCATGCCTCTATGTTCTAGCAAAATTTCTACAACGCCTCGGTGATCTAGTAGTAGGTAGAGTGCTTGCCTGTCATTCCTGCGCTGCGGGTTCGATTCCCGTCGGTCGCGACAGATGTTTTGTTTATTGTTTTTTTTAATTCACCTTTTCTTCTTAATTTTGGGTTAGCCTTGGGTTAGTTTTGGTTAGCACTTGGTTAGTTCTTGTTGATTGAGCCCCCGCGAGCGAAGGTCCATGCAAAGCCATAATAATACCATGGATAGTCAGTTCCCGTCAGCGCGCAGCGGCTAGACGTTAGTCTGTTAAAGCTATCGCGCTGCTCAGTTTAGTGCGCTGCTCAGTCATGAATGTTACAGACCAGTCCGCCTTAAATCGTCTGTAACTTTGGAAGCGCTCTTCGGGAAATATGGAATTTGCGGACACGTCTGCAACATTCGAACATGCTGCCGGGAATGGTGTACTCACTGCAGTGGAGAGTGTTCTAATGCAGAATTGCTTCATCTTGAGTAATTTATTTATTTAATTCATAATTATTTGTGAAGATTGTTTAATACCTCCGGTAAACTTGAGATTCCACTTTTCAATGTTTAGTGCTTTCGAAGACGACATGGGTGGCACAGATGGAAAATTGGTAAATCGTCTCGAACTATGAGCAATATTTTCGAGGCACTGATCAATTCAGGGTCCTGCCTAGCTAACTAGACGCTCAGCAAAAGTTGTTTTTGTGACGAAAAGCAAAAAGCAAGATATCATAGACACAGTAAAGCACACTTTGAGTACAGCAAGTGGATACAATTTTTTCAGGAAATTCGAATGTGGAGGGCCAAGTAGGAGAAAATGGCCGAAAATTGAAATTTTGAGAAAAACCTAATCCAGCACCGTTCAGCACACTGCCGATTAAATCACAATTAATTTTTGTATGGTCTCATTTCCGAAATTTTGGGAGGGCTGAGCGTCAAGTTAGCCCCCCATCTTATTTTCCCCTATAACTTTGGCATCGAAATGGCACAATTCAAAATATCATCGGCACAGTAAAGCACACTTTGAGCACAATAAGTGATTACAAAGTTTTCAGGAAATTCGAATGTGGGGGGTGGGCAACTTGACGCATCCCATACTTCATTATTCATTGGTCAAAAGTCACCAGGCAATTCATCCGTCTAATAGTCTTGGAGCATAACATCTGGACCTTCACCTCAAAATTATTTGGCATTAGTTGGGAATGTCTTCGAGAAGGAAATTGGAAGGGAATTGCTTGGTGTTTAAAACGTTTAATGGTTATGTTATGGAGGTAAAAGTGGTAGTGATAAAATTCATAAAATTGTTCTACACTAAGTTCATTTAGAAGTCCTTTTTCAATAGATATTTTTGCTAAGTTAGTAAGCCTGTTTTCTATCATTGAGTTACGATGATATGTTTTAATTCTTTTTAAGCAAGAGAAACTACGTTCAACTGATACGCTAGTAGAGGGAATTGTCACAATTACGCAAATTAATTTCCAGGCTTCCTTAAAAATATTTCTATTTTGGTATAACATTTTCAACATTCGATCTAACGGAATATTCTATTTTTATACAACGATTGCAGTAATTTTCATCATTATAAATAAAGCTTAATTAATTTTTTAGCCTTGATAAATCAGAAAATATAATAGGGAAATAATTTTTTAAATTATTTAATGATTCCATGGGAAAGTCTTTTGAATAGTCTTCAAACCTTGTTGTGTCCATCAATGCAACAAAAATAATCTTATCCATATCTTGAAAACTGGAATCAATTTGTCCTGAAATTGTATCTAAAATTTCATAATATTGTAAACTAGAAAGCGTAATAACAAAAGAACACTCAGTCTAATGTTTGAACTTGATACTTGACATTGAAGGATGAAATATTATGAGTATTATCTAAACATGTTTTAAAAACAATCAGTCAAATATCAACAAAATTTAGTATAAAAGAACGGGCAAATCAAGTAGACGACAACTTATCTGGTTGAGTAGTTCCCTTTTAATTAAGGCAAAACGCTCCTTCTGTAAGCTCAAACCCTCCCGATCCTGATTATCTGGTTAAGTAGTTCCCTTTTAATTAAGGCCAAACGCTTTTCTGGGACCAGGGTCAAACCTCCCGACCTTGACTGTCTGGTTAAGTAGTTCCCTTTTAATTAAGGCCAAACGCTTTTCTGGTAACCAAGGTCAACCTCCCGATCTTGACTTTCTGGTTAAGTAGTTCCCTTTTAATTAAGGCCAAACGCTTCTCTGGGAACCAAGATCAAACCTCCCCTAAAGTTACGTCAGTGTAAAAGTAAAGTGTAAAAGTAAAGTAAAACTTAAAGTAAAAAGTAAAGTGAACCATAGATAAAAGTGAAACGAATCAAAACGCTCATAACAATTTAAACTAAAAGTAAATTCAAGGGAGCCGAATAGGTCGAGTCCGGTCAGTCCTCATCGAATGGTCATGCGTTCTACGCTATTCTAGTAAATTGTATTCAAACATAGTCGTCATTCTAAGTGCATTCCTTCCTATATCTGAAGACCAATATACGTAGAGTTTGTTTCGAATTAAGCGAGTTGTTGTTCCATCTGATATACAACCCCCAGCTCAAGAAGAAACGCCGCGAGTAATCCCGCTCAGTAGCAGGCATCTGGGAAGCGCCCCAATTCCGCTTTGACAATATACAACTTTGTACTTTTCAAAGATTTCTTTGGCCGTTAACGTTTTTTGTCCAATACGATAATCAGCTGGGACTACCCTCACACTCACTAAATCAAATAATGTCTGAAAACTGTTCTCCTTTCGCTTAAAAGTGGTTGGGTATTCCTAATTTGTGATATACAAAGATTAATATTTAGTGAGCGTTTCTGTAACGTATCGAAAAGAATATAGGTGACTTCAAAAATGTCACTAAAAATACCAATTAAAAGAGCAAATTCAAAATTATTAAGATGGTTCAAGAAGACAACGCTTTGAGTTATTGAAGTTTGATACGAAGTTTTTGTCGTCTTTAATTTCAGTAAACACTTGTTTTAAACCATCCCATTCATTATTAATAACGTTAACAATCTTAGAATTGATTGCCTTTTGCTCCACAAATGATTGAAATTTTGTTTGGAT
>JAEQML010058146.1:0-30765 GCA_016904865.1 Pissodes strobi
TAGGGTAGCACAAAAACGTTCGGATGGTTGTTAGGCTAGCCGTAACAATATGATCGGAAATAGAATGTTTAATCTGAAAACAACTTACCACCCAATGGCCATATTTTTTAGTTGAGATCAGAGTTTATTACAAACTTTGCGCCCAAAACATTAGAAGTACAAATCAAATGTATTAAATTTAAAATATGTATATATTATTAAGATCTATGATCCTGAACCTGAAAAACGTGCCTGCTCATGCAGTCAAGTGAGGCCGGTGACATCTACATTGCAATGTTGCATACCTACCTACTCAGAAATTATCTCAGTCAAATTAGCATTTTGTTCAATTTTCTGCATTAGAAGTCAATTAAACACCATTTTGTGAAGAGAAATAATGAAATCATTAATCCATACTTAAACATTTATTTTTGATAGATGGAAATAAAAACCGCCCTGTGATAACCTGTATTTTTATGAATAAATACACTAGCGTTTATAAATAAGTATACATTGTTCATGAATAATTTGTAAAACTACTCAGAATCACTATTACTTGACCCATAATCACCTACTAAAGAAGTATGAATTCTTTTTGGTTCACATATATATTCACTATCATCACTACTTTCTTGTTTCCTTTTTGTAATTGGGTTATTGTTATTTTCTCCTTTCAAATCAAAATTAATATCTGGTTCACTTGAATCACCTTTATTCTTAATTAAACTTTTATTAGCATCACAATTAACTGGCTCAGTGTTTTTAAATATATTATGTTTTATAGATCTCTCTTGAAATGCATTAATACTATTATCTAATTCCTTTGATATATCATTTAAATCATTTTTCCTTACAATACCCAGTTTTAAGTTGAGACTATTCAACATTTTCACAGCAGTCTCTTCTTTTTTTCTACTAAAATTATTTGTAGGTAAAGAACTTTGTGATAATAGTCGTTTCCTTTTCTGATCGAGGTTTTCTTCTATACTCCTCATAGGTTTCATTGATAATAACATTGCCATCTTTTTATCTTCTTCAATTTCTTCTAATAAAGGTATGTTGAGACTAGATTTTTTTAGTAAGGCACTATCATTACGTTTTTGTTTCTTTGTTTCATAATTTTGTTTCTAAAATAATAACAACATAAAGAATAGAGACCTACCTTAGAAATAAAACTATTTAAACATTTAAGCAATTACTATATATTATATTATAGCTAGGTAACCTATGGAATTATACGTGCAGCACAACACGCAGATTGGAGTCTAATGGTATATACAATTTGCTTTAAAATATATACTTATGCAGACAATTTATTTTAGCAAGCAAAATTTTATTTTAATAAATAAAAATAAACAAGCGTTTTTATAGGTATTACTAATTGTATTTTATTATTGTTTGTTTCGGTTTAGTTTCAAAATTGTCTAACTTTTTTGCAGACTTTAATTGCTGGTTTGGCATTTTAATGGTCATTACTCATTTATTCATTCATATGCATGACAGAATTGTTTCATTCCAATTTATGTATTAAAGTTAAAAGTAAACCTAAGGTAACGAATTAGAGTTTGTCGTAGAATACAAAAGAACAGCATTTCAAAAAGACACTCTGAGCAAGGGGAACACTATACGATATTTGGAGGTGCAAAATTTGCAAACTCGAAACCAATCCACCCATCACATGGTCAAACCATTCTAAAAATGATGGTTTAAAATATTTGTCCTGAAGCTGAAGAAAGAACCAACGAACAAATCGTAGTCGCTAAAATGACGGATGTAGTTTCGCTGTAACCTATAGCAGTGAGTAAAACCATAGTTTGTACGGCAGCGTTCTTCTTGGAACAATTGACTGTTTCTGGAAACCCTTTGTGGCACACGAAATCGTATGCTGGCTGTCAACTGTGAACAGTCGATACACCATTGATTGATTTATAGGGGCTCAAAAAAGTTTTATCTTTCAACTCGGCTCAATGGCGGTGTACAAATCGGGGGAGCTTCATGAGGGTGAAAAATTAAAAATATTAGAACAATTGTGCTAGATTTATTAATAGAATCCCTATGAGGGATCATATTAGTGGTCATGCTGGGGAGTTGTTCCAGTGCAACATGGGTCAAAAGCGATATGTTCGCCTAAGTTGTATGATACAGAAAATTATTTTAACTAAAGAATCCCTTTATTTGTATGAATTAGTTATTAGAAGAAGTAGTGCACATTCGGTGAACATTCGCTTTGGCAATAGACTATGTATACCTAGTCATAAAACCGAATTTTTTAAATCATGCTTCTTGTACCTTATGTCTCATGCTTACAATTCGTTCCCTGAATGTTTTAAAAAGTTAAGTGTTCCTATTTTTAAGTCCAAAGTAAAGAAGTTTGTATGTGATAACTTGTTAGTAATTTAGTTATGCATATTTATGATTATCTTATTTATACATTTTGGCTTTTGTTATTTTTTTCGGTAGTTATGAAAATACACTTTATGGTGGTAATTTCTATCTTTATAGACAAACTTTGTAATGTTTATAATAAAGATTATTTTATTTTTTATTAATACTTGGTGACGAGCAATGTCCAGTCTCCATGGGAAGAAGGAATTCAAATTCATTTATTGGTGTTAATATACGCAATAGTATTTACACAAGTCAACAGAAAATATCAATGTCAAGGTAAAACTCTCATAAAATAAACACTAAAACTAAAATAGACACTAAACTAGATAGATATTAAATTATTTTTTACACAATCGTATGGAAAATTATAAAGATTGAAATAAATACTAAAAATATATCAGTCCTAAAAGATGTAATTAAAATATTCTTCAGTCGAATAAAATGCATTTCTTATTAGAATTTGTTTTATTTTATTTTTAAAATGTAGTAAAGGAAATTCAGTATAATTGGTTGGTAGTTTATTGTATAGTTTAACAGCCAGACACTCAGGGCCCCCCTGACATCTTTGGAAAATTGGAACCGAGGAAGACTAAAGAAGGCATACATTTCTTACAAACAGTGCTGCAGGACCGTGGGAAAGACCTGTGCGGTCGTTATGTGGATCTATATGGCTATGATAAGACCCATGATTGTCTATGGAGCCATAGTTTGGTGGCCCAAGAGTCAAGAAAAAACGGCAATGTTAAGCTCAGCCAGGTATAGAGAACTGCCTGTCTAACCATAACGGGAGCTATAAGAAGAACGCCAATGAGAGCCATGGAAGTAATGTTGTACTTGCCGGCCCTAGATATTTATCTAAAGGAGGTGGCTTTGACTGCAACGCTAAGGCTCAGAGTCGTTGGTGCGCAAGACAGCGTAGAACGTGAGGGAGACTAGACGCCGCCTGTGGCACTACTGCAGACCAGAGCAGACAGCATACCTCTCAACCGAAGATGCGGTTAACATTTTCGTGGATGGCTCAAAAACCAAAGAAGGAGCAGGGAATTGAATTCAAATGGTCTATGGAGGTACACGCAAGCATAGTTCAGTCTGAACTTCTTGCTATATCCATAGCCAAAGAGATTGTTTGCAGGAATACTGAGGACAAGACTATTAAAATCTACACAGAAAGTAGAAAAGCATTACTGGCCCTAAAATGTTATAAACTTACAACCAGGTCAGTACTAGAATGCCACAATTCCCTGGAGGATGCCGCCCGGAAAAGCAGAATTTCTGTATGCTGGGTTAAAGGGCATGCACAGTGCCAAGGCAACAAATTTGGCTAGGAAGGCAGCCGGTTCAAACATTATGGGAGTTGGTCCTTTAAACCTACAACCTACCTATTGCGACGTTGATACATATGATAAAAAAGATCACCCACGAAGACTTTAGGACAAGATGGGGCGAAACAACTAGCTGTCGTGCTCTCGACTTGGGCAAGATTGGAAATAATTATATCTTTGTGTTTGAATATTATTGTTTCTCATCTAACAATTTGAAGGACATTCATGACGTCGTGAATTTGGAAGTTTATAATGTTAGTTTCTACAGGTCCAGAAACTCAATAGGTGAATGAGAGTTATTAGAGCTGGGTTCGGGTATTAAAATGGAGTTGGAGTGGAGTACGAGTGGATTTTCGGGCACGTGATCTTGGAGCGTATGGAGTCAAAATTTATATTTATATTCAGAGTTGTTGGACCTGGGAACGACAGATTACTGACGGATTCAAGACAGCTGTTTTCTGTTTTCAATTTTAATTTTCAGGAAAAGGGTGTTTTTAAGTGAATTCTGACACAATGTTTGCTCAATTACAAATTTTATTAATGTTTTGTTACACACTTACACAGTACCTGCGACCTATCAAATATAACGGGGTTACTTGCCTCGTCTACAGACTACAACAGGACAATGCGGATTTTTACTTATTTCCATATTTTTATAATCTTGGACTACACATGGCCACAAAATTTGTGCATATGACCCAAACAAAATTCAAATTCTCAAAAAACAAGACGCAAAATGAAAATCGAAAATGACACCTCACTCGATTCTCAAACTACGCAGGTTCACTCCAAAATCATTCTTCTGCGAGGTGGAACTTTTGGAGTAAACTCTTTTTACCCCACTCCGTAATAGTCGAACGCTGAAAGGGGTACTTGCACGAAAAGCTTTCCCCGAACGGCTGGAGCATTTTAGGTATGCACGGAGTGAATGGCGTGGGCATCCCGAACGCGCCTAGGATTAATTTTTAGAACTGGAAAGCAAAACGAACATTACCCTAAAGCCACTTGATATCTATTCAAAATAAAGTGAATCAAATTACCTAATTTACACTAGTCCGTCTAAAACGGTTTTATGAAATCCATATTTTCGAAAACGCATGTATAAACACTTCTTTAAACGTTTTGGGAGATATAATGCGCATTATCTTAAACCGTTTTACGAATGTGGATTAGCTTGCCAAAAAACGGATTTCGGGACCCTGTAAACTCCTAGTCCTAAACCGTTTTCATGATCAGTGGTGCCAACAATGTTACGTTTTCGTACCAATATTACCGAATTTACTAACGCCAAATAGTCTGCCCATAGGAAGGAATTAGTATAAAACTCCATATTTGCAGAACAAATCTCACATGAATTATTAAAATAATAAATCAACAAAACCTACAACTTGAGAGTTTGGTTATAGGTTAAGTAGTAGTAGTAAACTCTCTGATGGCCTTTTTCGTAAGAAAATTCAGCCAGTAAAGAACCCTATCCAGGCTTAGCAAGAGGTAGAGCGACCCTTCTACATTGGTTACACCTTGATGGATAGAGATACTATTTTTAGAGCCCTCAGTATGTCGAGTATGTACTCCTGGGGGCTCAGACTTGTACTTGCATGGCTTGTTTTAAGGTTCGAACACCACCGGCTGGACATTCACACACATTTAAATCTTGTACATGCACGGGGCTCTAACCCCCGGCTGGACGTCCGAATCTTATTCGGGGAATCTACACAGCCCCTGAAAGCCCCATGTGCCCCCAAACTAACATATATGTATATGAAGCTGGAACAAAATGGCCGATACCCGACACGTGCACACTCGACCGAAGTCGAATCGGAAGTCCGGTTATAGGTTAATGAATGTTAATGTAATATGATTATTAAATTAAATTGGCCATGCTTTAATCAGCTGTTTTAAATTCGCTTTGAATAGCCACTAATAAACACTCGTTCTTATGCGCATTTGTCATAAACCGGTTTGGATTAAAAACGAATTAAGAGTATGTGTAAACGTGGTAAGTTGTACCTACTTTAGTTTCCAATATTATTTGCTTAACAGAACATTGGTTAAGGTATGAAGAGTTGCTGATTTCTTCACATTATAGAATACTGTATTGTACTGTAGACTTTATAGGTACATGGAGGAACTCTAATATTGATTAATGATGAATTGAATATAAAATTTAAATTTGATAAATATGATGTATAAAAACCATGAAGAAGATGTTTGATTTCTTAATTATTTCTTATTTACTTATCACAAATTAAATTGTATATAATTTATATTTATAGCTCTCCCGCAATTCCTCAAAATTTATTTTTAGTTAGTTTGGAAGCATTACTAACTCAGCCCCTTTGTTCATCAGTTCATCTATAAATTTTCATAGAATATTAATGCAAGTGTAGGTTCCGTGGATAGTGTTAAAAACTAGCTTTGGATGGGAAACTGAATTTTGCAACACATATTGATAAACTTTCAAAAAAAAACTGTCATCAGCCTGCCATGCCCTTAGAATGATATGTTGTGAAATGAAGCCTACACCTGTTAATATGGCAAATTATGCACTTATTGAGACCCATATCACAGCTTATTCACTACCAGCTAGTAAACTCTACCAAAATCGGAAAGTTGGAGTGTCGGGCACTGCACCTACCTGGCAGTACCTCGAACGGTTCAGTTCGACAGTCACGTGTTTTTATAAGGCAATGTAATGACACGGAGTGAAATGAATTTTCGCTTCAAAATCCACCACAAATTTGTCGGAAGCAGCCCAAAAAAGTCCGGAAATTTCGGATTTTTATACAATTTTGCCACTTAAAATCGTTTTTAAACGGATTTTAGACGATAAAACGGCATATTTTAAATTAAACGAACTGTCAAAAGTATTATTCAGATGCCCAGACATTTAAAACAATATAAATCATGGCCCTCCTCTAAAATGTTCACTTGACGTTCCCAAATCAAAGGATGCCGCCGCAAGATGAGTAGCTGGTAGTGAATAAGCTGTGCCCATATCCCATATATATGTAATCTCTATTTGGGAAAGTTTTTATATGTTTAATGCCTTGTTTGTAATTAAAAAATGAGCAAGTCACTCTATGTACAGGGTTTTCCCGTATATTTTAGCACCCACCTACAAGGGTTATTTGAAGAGATGAGAAAAAAAAATGGTAAATATAAAAGTTCTATCTTTTATCCTAATTCATCTGTATATCCTATCAAAAATGTAAAAATATTAGTCCAGTGGCGTGAGATCAGGACTATTGGCTGCCCATTTCAATTGTCCACGTCTCCCTATCCAAAAATCATACCTATTATTAAGAAAGTTTGTAACTTGCATAAGATTATGTGGCAGGGCGCTATCTTGATGCCATATTAAATTAGCATATATATTAACAGGCAGTTGTTCTAAACACTCCTCGATTTCATTTTGCAATAATTCATAGTATTTTTGTCCTGTTTTAAAAATATGAGCCCAATAATTTGATCACCAAGGATACCACATCGAACATGAAGGGATCTTCTTCCTTGTATTTTGCCTTCCTGAGTGGCATGTGGGTTTTCTCTTGACCAGTAATGCTTGTTTTTTCAATTAAACATTCCTGCAGTGGTAAATGTCACCTCGTCAGTAAAAAGTATGTTTGATACATTTAATTAATTTCTTAATACTGTCTCTTGTATTTCTTGGCAAAATTCCAATTGGTCCCTTTTATTGATGTCACTTAGTTGTTGAACTGGTAAAAACTTATAAGGTTTATATTTATAATGTGAAAGAACTGAATGTATTTTATGCCATGATTTATTAAAAAAATTGCTGCTTTGAGAATTGAACGCTCAGGGTCTTCTAAAAAATATAAATATAACTAATTATGGTTAGAAAAGCAAAAGTGTAAACAGGAAAATACCTTCAAAATAAAGTGAAATATTTAAATCTTCTTCAGTGTTTCTTTCCACTGTTCTTACTTTTCGCTCAAGTGATTTTCTTTCATGTAATTGTTTTACAGTATTTATTATTGTCATAAGATTATGAACTGTCCTATCTGGAAACCTTCTTCTATATTCATTACAAGCTCTTGAAGCACTCTTCCCATTTATATAAAATAATTGAATCATATCGAGTTTTTCTTGTTCAGAATAGCACAACTTATAATAATAAATTAACTGGTTGGTTTTAAGTCATTTTTAAGAAGCCACTTGTGATGTAACGAATGTGTGATTTTACTACTCTGATTGTTTATTACTGAAATGTGTGATTTTTATTTGTGTGACGTGTATGTGATATTTTTTAGTATTTGTATTATTCTTGTGAGATTTTAAAATTAGTTTATGAATGTGCTTTAAATGTGGTTATTATTAATGTATTTTGAAAAATGGCATTGCCGTTAATAAATAAATAAATAAATAAATAATAAATAAATAAATAAAACAACTCGCAAGAATTCTCGTTTGACAGGTAAAAATCAAATGGCATCGTTTAATGTAATTTCTGATCATGGCTAACTATGTTTTATGCACATTAATTTTAAACTTTCAAACGCTTATGTTTTGAAGATGGGTGGATGAAATATAGGGAAACTATATATTTTTGAAATCAGGAATAGTATATCTATTTATATCTGAAATAATATACAGGGTGTTCCATTTAAAAAAATTGACAACATGCCAAAATTTGACATTTGCAGGAATATTTTTGCAAATTTTAAAGGATATTTAAACGATTCAGGAAAAAATATGAAACTTTTGTATTGACATCTTTTCAAATAACCCTTGTAGGTGGGTGCTAAAATATATGGGAAAACCCTGTACTGTAGAACGCAAAAAATCCTGCAAACCTACATTTTTTTTTAAGCAAAGAATAGTGTCTCCTCCATGCTTGCTCATCTTGGAGTGTTTGTATTGTTTAGAAACTACAAGAGTGCTGGTAATATTGACCATCTTTATATAACAGCATGTATTAAATTTTAATAATATTAAACAAAACATTGCTAAAGGTAAGTTAAATTCTTATTAGAATTGAATAATACTTACACGGAACTCAGCTCTAAGCTTTTGGTTAGCAGTATAGCAATCTGACCAAGCATCTTCATTTCTGTTAAAAAGTTGTACCAGTCTTGGCTTAGCAACTTCCATAGCATTTTTATCCTCCGTTCCATGCTCTAACTTATACATTTGATCATCAAACAATCTCTTCTGAGTTTCTTTGGTTTCTGGTACAACTTGGCCATTTTGTGTCGGATCCCAGCGGTTTTCTTGTCTACGAGCTCCTGAGATGATAATATAGTCCAAATTCTAAAAGGTTTCTATTTGAATATGTAAAAATGAAATGAAGAATGAATGTACTTACTGCTGGATCTGCTTTAATAACAAAATAGTTAACGCACAAGTGGCATTTCATCTTAAACTGGTAAACTGGAGTGGTATAATACATTCCAACTTTCGTCTTTTCAGCATTATATCTAACCCCCATTCCAATGTGATTCTTACACCCATCGCACCATATATTATAGGGCATTTCAAAACGAATGATTATTATACCCTTGTCTATTTTTCTAGCTCTTTCTCTGAGGGCATGTGTTCCAAGAAATTTGTTCAGCCCCCCGACCTTTGGATCATAGTCAGGGGGATAATATTTATTTGTACCTTTACGTTCACCCATTATGCAGTATTTTGATGTTACATTAATTTAACAAATTTAGAGGAAACAGGAAACCAGATCTCAAGATGTCACGGCTATAATATATGAAATCCAAAACAACTTTCAACTTTGTTTATTTGTTTTTTCTTGACAATCAAAATTGACATAAATACCCAACATATGAGCCGCTTTCCAGGACATATGTGTTCTTGGTGCGTGAGCTCCGGGCGTCCTCACGGACCTCCATTCACCGATCTCCATATTGAGATCGGTGCCTCCATTATATGGAGGTCGGTGGCGTCATGCACCTGTCGCGCACTGGAACGGGTAAAATGGAATCCCTAACGTGCAGGTGTCAAATTCTTGTTTTGTTTCATTTGTGATTGAGGTGAGGTTGATAGGTTAGAAATGTTTCAATTATTATTTTAGTATTAGCACCCCTTAATATTAATCTATGGTATTAGCCATTATAGTCAATGAACCATTGACAAGGGCAATGAACTATCAAAGTATCAAAACAACTCGACTCTTGTGATCAGACGTTATAAACCGACTTAACCTTAAACAGACTTCCGCTTTGGCGGTGTTCGGATATATGGGAAGGGAGTCTGGTTTTCTAACCTGACTTCGCACGGAAAATGCACGTGATTCGCGACAGAAAGCGTTGGGGGCCCTGTTGGTTAGAAAGAAAAGTCGTGGCCGGTTAGGACAGTGTTTACGGTGGGTCGCTTAATGTAGAATCGTTTGCTACGAAGATTCTTGCACGTGATTACGTGATCTGAACAAGATCGGGGCTGTGGGCCCTGCGAAGATTGGAAGTATCTCTGACAGCAACGGGTTATATCTGCATTGTGTGAAGCCCCTTTGCATAAGACTCTAACCGTGCATGAACAAGATTTAAATGTGTGTGAATGTCCAGCCGGTGGTGTTCGAACCTTAAAACAAGCCGTGTATGAATAAGTCTGAGCCTCAAGGCGTACATACTCGACATACTGGGAGTTCTAAAAATAGTATCCCTGTCCACCAAGGTGTAACTTATCTAGGATGGGTCGCCCCAGCTCTAACTATGCCTGGACAGGGGTCGTTTCTGGGTAAATGCTTAACCGCGATGCCCATAACTAAAAACTAACTAACTAACTTAACCTTAAACAGCCAAGGTCACAAAATATAAATCAGGAGAGGCTACGCTGCCAATTCTCAGTTTCCATTACTTTTAATTTAAAAGAGTATTATTAACTTCACGCATGGCTCAACTATTGTCTTTTACTGTATAAACAATGGTTCAACCAAACAAAACTAACCCAAATTTAAAAAAAGTAACAAACATAATCTTAAAAAAGTTTTGCCACCGACGGGAATCGAACTCGGGCTGCCGTATCACAAACAGGGAATGCACTGAGCCACCAGAGCCGTTGAAAGTCATTTTCCGAAACGTAAATATATTGGTGATTCTATAAGTTTGGCCAACGTTGACAAGAAATAGCAATGTTGCGCTCCCGCCCAGCTGATTTATATTTTGTGACCGTGGCTGTTTAACGTTAAATTTATACTAAAAGGGAGTTTTATCCACAATACCGAAACCGAATTATTGCACTCGACGGGCGTTTCGCTAACCATGTTAGCATCATCAGGAGATTCGAACCTGGGCCGCCGGCGATATTTCAGTTCGTAGTGCACTTGGTTTAGTTTAGTTTAGTTTAGTTTCTTTATTAATAAAGTATTGCCATTGTCTCTGAATAAACAAAGGTATTGCACAGTGTGCTTTTACAAGTCAAGGAATAGAAACAGTACAGATAGTATAATAAAACTTATTTAAGTGACAATAATAGCTTAAAACTTATTAAATGTAAAAATACTAAATATATTATAAAGACAACATAGAGTACATTAGTGAGACAAACATTATCATATTAAAACAGTTTATGTTTAGAAATTGAAGTCACTTTCTAGGTACTCCTCAGTAGAATAGAAGGCATTTTTTATAAGGTAGTTTCTTACTCTTAATTTAAAGTGAACTAAATTTAGATTTTCGATTTCTGTAGGTAGGGGATTAAAAAATTTAATGCTACAATAGTCAGTGCCCCTTCTAGTACGTTGCAGTCTGTGGTAGCTGAGAACTAAATTCTCTCTGTTCCTGGTTGGATAGGAATGATTATCACTGTGCACTATAAAATCGTCTAGGTTTTGTTTTATATAGATCAGGCAGTGAAAAATAAAAGTGCAAGGGAAGGTAAGGAGTCTCAGTTCGATAAAAACATCTCTACAACAATCGCGATACTTTATGCCTGCAATTATTCTAACACAGCGTCGTTGTAACTTAAAGATTTGTGCAGAGTTAGGAAAATGGCCCCAGTTTAAAATTGCATATGATAAATTAGAGTTAAAGTATCCATGGTATGCCATAAGTAGCGTGCCCCGTGATACAATTTTTGATAGACTTCTTACCAGGAAAGTAATTTTTGATATTTTGGAGCTTAGGTGATTGACATGTGCCTCCCACGTCAACCCAGGATCATGGTAGACCCCCAGGAATTTGACGGAATCCTCAGTATCAAGGTTTGCTGGAGAAGTTTGCAAAGTAAAATTCATATTCTGAGTCTTGCCATTATTGAGACTCAGTTTATTAGCCAAAAACCAGTTTTTGATTTGTTCCTCTTCAACTAGAGTCCACTGCAAAATAGGGTCTGAGGGGTGGTAACGCAACAATGTGGTGGTGTCATCAGCAAACAAGATAATGAGCAAGTTTGTGATAATAGAGAAGTTTGGCAAGTCATTTATGTATATGAGGAACAACAGAGGACCCAGCACAGAGCCCTGAGGGACACCATGCTGAATTCTCGGTCTTTCCGATTGTTGATTATTTAGAAGAACATACTGCACCCTTTCCTCCAAGTAGGACCTGACAAGGGTCACACTGCTTTGGTGAAAATTGTAGTGAATTAGTTTTTTATAAAGAATTTCAAAAGAAATGCAGTCAAACGCCTTAGTCAGGTCCAGGAAAGTAGCATAAGTATTTTGCCTGCGCTCAAGCCCTTCCGCCACATACACAGTTAGTCGATTTATAGACAGAGTGGTGCTTCTTTTGTTACGGAAACCAAATTGGTTTGGTGCGAAAATGCTGTTTTGCTCCAAGTAGTCATTCATTTGATCTTTTAGTAGTGATTCATAGACTTTTGAAACTATTGGTAACAATGATATCGGTCGGTAGTTTGTTTGATCCTCGGGATCTCCCTTATTCTTGAAAATAGGTATGACTTTTGCTAACTTGAGAGAAGATGGGAATTTACTGACTCGAATGCAGTGATTAAACATGTCGGTTAAAGGTTTGCTTATTAAATCTTTAAGTAATGATGTTGGTGTTGATGTCATAACAATCTTTGCTACCGCTGTTTTTGAGGTCACACTTATCAAAAACCATTCTTTGGGTTACTTCATGAAACTTAAAGCTATTACCTGTGTATTGTTTTGTTAAATAGTCAGAGTAGAAACAGTTAGTAGGAGAAATATTTTTAGTTATATCATCTGCTATTGTTACAAAAAAATTATTTAAAACCTGGGTGCATGCGATTTAAAGACCTGCAATTGGCAAGTATACGGCCCTCCGCTCGCTTCGCTTGCTCCTTGGCTCAAGAAAAAGAAACTAACCAAGTGGTAACCCAAGCTATACCCAAAAATCAAGAAAAAAACTGTTCACCGAAGTGAAGGCCAACCATGCAGACCCCTAGATCACCGTCTATATCTATAGACGGTGCCTAGACCATCTGCTGACTTTCCAAAAACTGGTTGCATTGCGAAGACATGCGTCAGCTTACGTAGCTAACCAATCACGTGCTTCTTATTCACAAGTGCACTATGAACTGAAATCGCGAATGCGGCCGTATCACAGACACAGCATTTAACCATTGGACCACCGAGGACCGAGGCCCAATTCCTGAAATGTGGTGAAAATTTTCACCAGCTAGGTGAAATTAAGCTCGTTTCACCGATTCCGTGGGTTACCGTATTCTTGAACTTTAATTGTGGTGAAAAAGGTGAAAATTTGCACAAATTATCCAGTGAATATATTCACCACCTCATTCAGAGGTGAATTTGAAAATTCTAGGAGCATTTGTATATTACGTGGTGCAGTGTGCATAAGAAATTTCGTTTACATAGCTCTTGAATATGTAATTAATCTAATTTAAACGTTATTTAAGTTTTTGTAAATAGCTGATGATGGAAAGCGAACGAAAACAGGCGTCAAATAATAGGAAGAGTCGACCCCCTACGGGGCTTTATCGGATAATTTATGTAAAAAGTGTTAGAATATTAACAGAGCTTCTACACCTTTTTCCTGAATGTCCAACAAGAAAATCAGCCTTGGACAAACAAAGCAAAGTAAAAATAGCTGTACCAAATATAGCTGAATACTTAACTTAAAATATTTAACCTGTAAGATAAAGTAGGATGAGATGGAGATCTTGGATGTTTGTCTATGTTAGGAAGAGGAAGTTAACTAATGGCTAGGTTGCGCCGGTCTAAAAGCGTTCCCGACACGATTGTGTCAGAAGTATTATAATATTTCATTCACGCGTGGCCCTCCGCTCGCTTCGCTCGCTCCGTGGGCTCATAATAAGATGCCAACCAAAAATAACCCAAGACATACCAAAAACCAAGAAAAAAACGTTTAGAAACAACCTTCAAAAAAATACAAAGAGCAACGGGGTTTGAACCGGAACCGCCGATAGCCGCCTAATTGAGACCAAACCATCTAGACCTCTCGACCACGAGGGCTCTGGCGCAACTTCATTGCATCGCGAAGGCATGGCACGAATGCAATCGCTCGAGTCAACGCCACCTACACTAGATGGCGTTGGAGTCGACGGTCAACATAAGAGAGAAGCATTTTAAGATCCTTCACACAAATAGTGCACTATGTAAAAATCGACCTCGCCTATTGCTCGATCCATCTTGTTTCTGTCAAGAGCTCTCATGGTGTAGAGGTTTAGACAGCTGGGGCTCACCTGGACGGCCCGGGTTCAAACCCCGTTGTTTTTTTTATTTTTTTTAAGATTATGTTTCTAAACAGTTTTTTTCTTGATTTTGGGTATGTTTTGGGTTAGTTTGGGTTAACACCTTTTATTGAGCCCCCGAAGCGAGCGGAGGGCCATGCAGATCGACCAATAGGAAAGGCCGATTTTTATATAGTGCACTATTTGTGTAAAGGATCTTATAATGCAAGAGCGAAAGGGAGGCGCCGCATGCAGATCGGCGCGACCTAGCCTCTAATAGGAAGTTAATTTAGTTTTGCAATATGTCATCTATTTACTCGTGTCTACCTACCGCAAATTTTCGGCCTTCGAACCTGTGCATTTGCTGTCGTTCTAATATTTCAATTCATGCGTCGCCTTCCGCTCGCTTCGGCCGCTACAGGGGCGCATCCGAACAAAACTAACCCAAGTTAATGCCCAAAATCAAGAAAAAAGAACTGGAATATATATGAATTTACACGTACGCATGCGTGAAGGCTCAAAATTGCGGTATGTAGACGCGAATCAGGGATGAGGTTGACCAAGTCATAACCGTAAGCCGGTTAGGACTGTGTTTAGGGTGGGTCACCTAATGTAGGGGTAGGGTCGATTCCTACGAAGATTCTTCCAGATTCTTGCACGTGATTACGTGATCTGAAGAAGATCGGGGCTGTGGGCCCTGCGGAGATGGGAAGTATCTCTGACAGCAACTGGTTATATCTGGATTGTGTGAAGCCCCTTTTCATAAGACTCTAACCGTGTATATACAAGTTTAAATGTGTGTAAATGTCCAGCCGGTGGTGTTCGAACCTCCTTAAAACAAGCCGTGCATGAATAAGTCTGATCCTCCAGGAGTACATACTCGACATACTGAGGGTTCTAAAAATAGTATGCCTGTCCACCAAGATCTGGAACTGCTTCAAAATCCACGAAATTCGAAATGTCAAATGTCAGATATAGATAGAGTCAAATTTTTAGGTTAGAATTTCATCAATACAAAACAAACTTGAAACTTGTTGATTTTACTAAAATAATTGTCTTAAAGTTTCATCGCTGAACATTTAAAGATTCGTAGGCAATCGCAGAAGATGCCCTCGGGCGCACGAAGGCTCTCACGAGCTGGCCGTGGAACTGCAAGCTGTCATGGAGATCTGGGAAACTCAATTCGTGGTGTACCACTCATACCTACCTTGGAGCCCCCAATCTTACCCAAACATTTCCCTCTTCCCAGCTCTCCAGTGCAGAGTGATATCTTATTTGATTTTCTGTTGGCTCTGTTTGCTACGATTGGTGCTGGACTTCAGTTTTTGTATTTGTATCGATCAGTATGGTGGTTGCCAAACAGCTATAACCGGACAATTATGGTAATTATTGTACATACGTTTGTAAATTAAAGAAATATTTTTGAGGTGTTGAGCATTTTAGGGCCGCAGAAAGGATTTTTATGTAGAAAAGTACAGTAGCAGGTTTATAGAAGCATATAATATTAAAAAAAAATGAAAATTTTGAAACATTTTAAATCCTTTTCTTTACCTATGCCTATATCTATGATATAGATCAAAAAGTAATATCTGCTTTTTCATCAGCTTAATATTGCTATTGCGACACTGTAATAAATTGGAATAAAGTAAATAAAAGTGGCAAAATACTAACATAGGACACTGATGGAATATGCCACGTTTGGTTTTGGTGGTTCTCTTTTTGATATACTTTAATGATATTGTGGACTTGGAAATAGCAGGAAAATGTATTCTTTTTGTGGACGATGCAACAATACTCTGGAGCAACCAGGAACCTAATGCCCTGAATGATAGTGTTAAAGATAATTTGGTTAAGATTAAGGAATGGTGCTGTGCAAATAAGTTATGTTTTAATGTGGAAAAAACTGGCATAATGTATTTTCAGTGTGAGCTAGATAATGTGTATATTGAACAAAATGTTGTACCTAAATAACTTACAAAGTACAAAATTTCTGGGAATTTACATTGACAATAGTTTAAAATTTGGGTCACACATCAATGGATTGAAGGCTAAATTGTTATGCACTGCTGCGTGTGATTGCTCAGGAGATGGATTACAGCATGGTAAGAAAGTCATATTTTGCATTAATAGTCTCATCTGGGGTACAGAGCTTGTTTTTGGAGAGCATGTGCTGGATATCTATTTTAGAGTGACTTTGTTTTGCAAAAGCCCTGCATTATGTTTGTGGTGTGAGAGCAAGAGATTATTGCAAGCCCTTATTATTATTGCTGTCAGAGATTCTTATTCAAAGGGGAGATAAAGTCCGTTCAAGTCTATTGCGCTGTCACATCATATCATTCCATCTTTCTTTATGCAATGAACGTATGTACTAAATTGGTTCGTCAAATTGGAATCTGTGACATCGATTTGCGTCAGTGTCAAAATATCATAACGAAAATAACAGATTTAATTCATTTATTGATTTGTTGGTAGTTGGTTTGTGTTTTACCCTAATAATTGCTAATAAAAATCGTTTTGAGATGCCCCACCAGTTCTCAAAGAGCAAGCTTTAATTTTAAAATTAATGCATTATTTTACATGTGAAAAGATGCTGGTAGGCCACTTTTACCCAGGAAAGCTGTGCACAATGTAAGTAATATTTGTTTTCTATTTCTTTGATAATACCAAAGAATGTTCTACTACGATACATTCTTTGATAATACTAAAAAATGATATCTCTAGAAAAAATTTATTTTTGATGTGTAAACATCTTAGGCGGCGATATGAGGACAAATCTCGGCAAATGAGACGGAAATGCGTAAACCAATTCTACCGCCAGGGCGGTATTATATACAACTTTGCCATTTAAAATCGTTTTTCAACGGATTTTAGACGATAAAAAGCATATTATTATTTTAAATTAAACGAACTGTCAAAAGTATTATTCAGATGCCCAGACGTTTAAAACAATAGCCGCGTTCGTTTTTGTCATTTTTTTCCTCGATTTGCTCCAACATTTTGACAGGCACGTGACTTGGGTTATCCTTTTAAATACACAGAGCTCGTGACTGTCAAATTTTCAGAGCAAGTCGAGGAAAAAGGTGACAAAAACGAACGCGGCTAATATTGTCATAAGTATGTAAAATTGATAAAAACGGAACGTGCTCCGGAATAGAAAACAGGTACAGAGACATCTTTTGCCATCAATGTACAATGTACATCTTTCAACTTGTAATGTACATTAAAGATAATTATAGACGTCTTTTTGTGATGAAAGCGTTGCGTTGAGATTTTAAAACGCTTTCAATATTTACGTCACTGACGTTTACTGTTCGCGAAAATGCAAGTTTTTTAAATCGCGACGTAATAAAACCCAAACCTGTCACCTGTCAGCAGTTTGTAGGTTTTGCTTTGTGATTTTTTAAAGTTTACTTCTTATATTTCTGAGTTTTTTGCTAGAGCGTGTATGTTTTTTTTACTTTGGAAATTATGGGGAATCACATGAAAATTTTATTATTAGCCGATAGTTTTAAACCAGAGAAAAATGTTTTGCATACGCTACATTGGTTTAAAAGAGGAAACACGCGATTAGCAATATATTTTACCAATTGCTGCTATTTAAACAAACCGAGCATTACCGTTTGGTATCAGAAGATTGGTTCGATAAATATCCGGAGTATGATTTTTTTCAAGCTATTCCGAGTGACACAGGGTACCTTTAATACATTTCTAACAAATATTGCTGGACCTGATCTAAGTATTCCATATAAAGGGGGTGGCATACCCATTTCTGTAGATAAGCAGCTCCTTATGACGTTGTGGTGGCTGGGAAAAGGGGAAACCCTTATTTCCATAGCAGAACGATTTTCAGTAAAAGAAACCACTGTTTATCTATCCACTACCAACATTTTAAATCAGATACTTCTATTACTCGATGAATATATTGTGTGGTCTGATGAAAATTAGATGGAAGTAATTGAAGCTCAATCTCCCAGGTTAACCTGGACCATCCCACTATCGTTCATTTCTTTACAACATCGGTTAGTAGAAAGAAAATAATAAACATTCAAAAGGATAACGAAACGAACGACTTTTTTTAAATATAATATTCTTCTATGACAATAATATTGACAAGTTGACATATGCCTTCACTATCAAAATGCTTTCGAAACGTTCTCCACCTGGGTTTTAAAATGTAATGAAACGCTTTCTTACATGACGTCGCCGTTTCGACGCATAAATGAAACATATGTCA
Source organism: Pissodes strobi (assembly GCA_016904865.1). NCBI lineage: Eukaryota > Metazoa > Arthropoda > Insecta > Coleoptera > Curculionidae > Pissodes > Pissodes strobi. The sequence goes on from JAEQML010058146.1 coordinate 18,535, forward strand.
AGATTTCGAAACGGTTTCGAAATCTTCGACCGCAAAAAGATGTCTTATGAGAAGCACAAAAAAAACTCTGATATTCATCAATACAATACTAAAAATTGTTTAAAACTGCATCTGCCCTTTTGTAGAACGACAGTATCCCAGAATTCTCCACTTTACATGGGCATTAAATGTTTTAACAAATTTGGGACACTGATTGGTAGGGAAAGCAAAAAATACTTTAGGACTGAATTAAAGCAGTTTTTGATTGCTAATGCGTTTTACTCCGTGGAAGATTATCTAGATTTCTAAGGAAGAAAGCTGTTTGATATGTGTGTTTATTTGCGTATAATTTTTCATTGTGCAATGTTATTTTATTTGGTCGGAAGCAGGACTTATTTGTCTTGATCTATTGTCCTGGTCTATTTCATCCCGTAACTAAGTTCTTTGTATAGTTTTAGATGTTTTGACTAGCCACATAAGTTTCTATATTTTTTTTTGTAAAAATGTCTGTGGTGAATAAATTGTATTTGTATTTGCACATAACGTAAATATTCACTATAAGGGCACACTGGCAATACCCCAGCATAAAACTGAATGTCTGAAAGGTTCTTTCATATATACTTCTGCTTGTATTTACAATGCCCTACCTGCAAATATTAAAGATCTTAGCATAGCGTCTCTTAAGTCTAGTGTTAGAAAATTTTTGGAGACTAGTGATAGATTAATACTGGTGTGATTCTGGTATGGGACTTTAAATTATTTTTGTTTTGTGTATGTTTGCTTTAATGTTTGTCGTATTTTTAGGAAAATGTATTCATATTATTTTGTCGTAGTTATTAAAATACGCCTAGCGGTACTTTCCACCTTTGTATGGTTTATTTGTTGCATACAATAAAGATTATTTTTTATGTTTGGAGGAAAAATTTTAACTTTGCTTTCGCTGTATATATTGGATATTGTATGTCTGCTTCATAAAAAATTTAGATGAGACATTTGGAACCCAGATGCTGCATATAATACTCGCCAGTGTTTTTATATTAAACTCCCAATTCCCTTAACTTCTATAGTGAGAAACACTCTAATCTATGGTAGCCGCCAATTATTTAACCATCTTCCTCAAAATATAGGGCAAATATTGAATAGAACCAACTTTAAGCGAGAAGTGAAAAAACTGCTTACTGATGTCAATGAGGTCCTTGAAGATCGATTTTAGCTTGCATAGTTCGATTGTCTTCTAAATGTTTAGTGTTAATATATTTTAATTTTAATTTTAAATTTTTTATATTTACATACTTTATCTTTTAGCTATTTGAGCTTTATCAATAAGAATTCATACCTTGTACAATAAAGCATTTTGAGTTTGAGTATGAGAGTTTGTAATGGAGCTAACGTGATATGGCGTCGATTTTACGTGTATACGGTGTCATACTGGAAGCCTAAACATGTATATTTTTTAGAATGTATAGTACGAATGCTTTTGCACTATGTGGTAACAAACCTTTTTACTTTTGCAGGCAAATTTTAGTGTGTGTTTATAAATACTAGAAGTAAGTTGATTGTAAAGAAACATTGTAATAGATGATCATGAGACGAACAATCTCTTAAAGTGGTATGATTTATTTATTTATTTATTTATTTTTTATTTATTTTATTTATTTGTCCAACAGGAAAAAATATCCCAAAAAGGGACAAAAAATGCACATTTCAAATACTTAATTACAACAATTTCCAAACATAATCAAAGATTCCAAGCACGTATGACAGACAATGCACCAACACAACAAACCAAAACATAGGTAAAAACTACAGTAATGTTTGGTACATGTATCACCCAAAAAAAATTATTTAAAAGGAAAAGTGATTATATAAATAAATAAGAACAAAAATTCAACATCCAACCCACCTTCAAATCTTATAACACTCATGCAGGGGTTAAAAGCAGTGCAGGAATAACATTACATATTTTAGACTTAAAGGTCTTGATCGGCATGGATAAATCCAAATTAGTGACTGCATTTATTTTGTTAAACCAATTGCAGGAACGATAAATAGGCGCTTTCTTATATATATTTGTGTTGGCAGTTTCAAGATAAAATTAACAAGGCCTGCGAGTGTTAAATGAAGGGACACAGAAGTTCACCTGACCAAGCCGCTCAGCGGAATCAACATCATTGCCAGTTAATTTATGAAGAAATATTTGGCTAGCCCGTATAGTACAGTCCAGTAGAGAGAGAAGGTGAAATCTCTCAAGCAGTACATTTTGAGGTATACCCCTTTGCGGGTAGACTCCATCCACTTTAAAGTATAAGTATTTTAGAAAGCGACGCTGCACATATTCCAATCTATCACTATGGGCTTGATAAATAGGAAACCACACCAATGAGCAGTAATGAAGCTTAGATTTCACTAGGGAGTTATATAGCGTCAGTAAACTGGAAGGATCTTTAAAAGATGAAGTTTGTCTAATTAGAAACCCCAAAGTCTTCAATGCAGGTTTTGTGACATAATCTATGTGTTCATTAAGCGTCAATTTCTTGTCAATAATGACACCAAGATCTTTGACGGATGTACAGTCCGGGAGCACAGAGCCACCAAGCAAGTAATCATGAGTTAGCTCTTGTGATAAAATTGAAATGGTCATTTTCTTACATTTGGAGATAGTGAGATCGAGTTTATTATTCTTACACCACTTGGATATGTTAGTTAAATCTTGCTGTAAGAGCAAGCAGTCACTCTCACAAGTAATAACTTTAAAAACCTTCATATCATCTGCAAACAGTAGACAATCACTATTTAAGGATAGTGTTATGTCATTTATAAACAAAGCAAAAATTAGAGGAGCCAAAGTGCTACCCTGTGGGGCACCACTAGATGCAATATATTCCTCTGAAAGGTATCCATTATATTCCACAAATTGTGGTCTTTTACTAAGGTAACTCATAAAACATTTCACCAGGTTGATATGAAGGCCAACTGATAGTAATTTAGATGCAACAAGACCATGGTCCAACCTGTCAAAAGCCTTCGAGAAGTCCGTATAAATCACATCAAGTTGATTCTTTGATTTAACAGCTTTATAAGCTTTTTGTATAAAGCACATAAGATTAGTTTGCGTTGACCTTTTGTGGAAAAAACCGTGGTATTTTGAAGATATCAGGTTCTTCACTTGAGGAAAAAGTTTATCATAGATACAGATCTCAAAGGCCTTTGAAAAGTTAGTTAGGATTGATATTGGGCGATAGTTTTCAACTTTGGTAGACCTGAGCACAGTCACGCAATAAGAAGGATGGGATCTGATCAGGCCCAGCTGTTTTTTTATTTTTCAACTTTTTTAAAGCCTTTAGCACACCATCTTCACAAAGGTAATTAACTGATATATTGTTATGCCCTTGATTTGTTAAATGTATTTGGTCAGATAGAGAAGTTGATGGATGCGACGACTCCGAAAAGACACTACTAAAACAATCAGCAAAAGCGTTTACTATTTGGTCAGGAGAACTTAAGATTGAGTCCCTATGCATAACAGACCCAGGGATTCTAGATTTTTTGGATTTCTGTTTAAAATAGGACCAACATTTCTTTGGGTCAGAGATACATATAGTTTTTACATGCAATGCCAACGTTACATTTGATGGTGTGCCTACTCTGTGAATAGGGAAGGTAGTCGGAGTACGTATTAGTTTTTTTCCATCTTGAATGTAGATTACCTTTTCTTTTTAGGGCTAAGATAATGTCCCTTGTACACACAGGATATGAATATTTCTTGTTTCTTTTTGGCCTGTAAACAGGAACAGATTCGTCAAAAATTTCAGTTAGTTTATTGTAAGAAGACAAAACTGCAAGATCAATGTTTGAATGGGTATATAGAAAGTTCCAGTCAGCCTCTGAGATGAGCTGATATAAAAGAGGGTAGTTGGCCTTATGGAAGGTGTATTTTCTAGATTGGGAGTTTGTGGCAAAGTTATTAGTTTGAGGAAGGGTATGTAATGTATTTAAATTGATAAATATGTTGAGTGTAGGGTGATATTTGTCCTCCAGAACCAAAGGCACCTCTTCTTTAGTAACTATACAGGGAATATTTGAGAGAACCAAATTTAACATGTTCATATTATTGTTTATAATTGTGTTCAACTGAGTGTGATCAATAAGAGCCATGAAGAATGATGAATGTGATAGTGATGTGTCTTGTTCAGAACATGATCCTTATAGCACCAATGAGGATTTTGATGTCAATGAGAGTGAACTAGACAAATGTTCGAGTGCGGAAATTTTTTTCATCAGAAATTGAAAGTCTTAAAAAGGAAATTAAGGAAAAGGATACACATTCTCGGCGACTTAGGCGAAACAGTCAGGCCTTTGAAGATGATGACTGTCAGGCAGAAACGATGTTTACTGCCGAGCTTGAAAAACAAAACAAAAAGATAGATGCTCTTAAGAGGGAACTGCTAAAATTAGAAGCTATAAAAACCAAGAACTGATAAAGACAATAGAGAGTTGCACGGAATCTAACACTGAAGTGTCGGAGCTGAATAAACTTAATAGGAGCATGATTGTTGCTATTGAAACACTGAAGAAGGAAAATGAAGGCTATGTTAAAGACATAAAGGCGCTAAATCGGGAGATATTCAGACTTGAAGAAATCAAATCATTCACATGAAAGGGGACGTATGTGCACGAGCAGCGAAACGCAGGTACACCACTTGAACGCTGTTGCTCAGAATCACTAATCGAAAGAGCCGATAATGGGAAATGTGAGTGTTAGGGGAAGTACTGCCATGTTTGGGTACTCCACGCTGGAGAAATAGACCGATTTTGAATGATTTTATTCATGACCAAAATATTTTCTTGGCCAATTTGCTCAAGCATGAAGGTGTGCATTTTCTGCCACTCACATTCACTATGCGGCAACATCTTAATTATTATAAGGGTAAAGCAGAGCTTATTAATCATTTATGCCGCAATTTATTAATAACCATTCTTTTGAAACTCATCCAGCAATTACAACGATTCATGGAGAGACTTCCCATATGCAACCTTCTCAACTGCATCCAACGCAAATTGTTTCTGAGCCAATTTTTCCTCTACCTCGTGGTCAAACGCAAGAGACATAACATCAACTGCAAACGGATCGGCGGGATTAAAGCTTTTACTATCAAAACGTTAGGGGGCTGCGAAGGAAGACCGTGGACGTGTCACTGGCTATCCGGGCATCGAAATTTGACTGCATTATATTTACAGAGACCTGGCTTTCCGAGAGTATAACGAGTGCTGAACTATTTTAGTCACGATACTCGGTCTTCAGAAGCGATCGAAATTATGCAGCACTGAATTGCGAGAGAGGTGGCGGTGTTTTGCTTCCAGTGCAGTCACAGTTTTCATCAAAGGTTCTGCATGGTGGCTCTTGTAACGTATGAGATTTATGGACAGTTTGTGCTGATGGGTGTTGTTTATTTTCCGCCAAGCTTTAATCTGAACGCCTATCAGAGTTTCTGTGACACTGCTGAGCGACTACGAAGTAACTATCGAAATGCAAAAATTATGATTTTTGGTGACTTTAATCTACCCAACATCTCATGGGGATATGAGGAAGCACATTTAGTGCCAGTTGAGTTCAACTCTGCTGAAACAGAACTGCTTCTGAGCACAATTTTTTGGATTTGGTGTTTGCTTGATGTTTCCCCTACAGATAGTCCACTGGCTGGAGTTTACCATTATCATCCCGCATTGGAGGTCAAATTTACCCAAGAATCAATACCCCTTCTGCATGGATAATAAAGTGGGGACCACCGTACACCTATTTGAGCGCGCTGTTTTGACAGTATTCAACATTATCTTTCGTCGGTCGAATGGGATAATATTCTGCATTTGATTAATGTTGATGACATGGTCCAGAAATTTTATGAGGTATGTAGTCGCTGTAGCAATTGACCAATTTGTTCCAACTAAAATTATTATATGTCTTTGAGTACAAAAAAACACAAAAGATCTGGCCAACCACATGATTATAAAAGATACACTGGTGTTAGGTGAGAAACAAAGTATATGATTGATCTCTGCTACTCGCTGTATGTAACTAATACAGAACAGATGATACCATCTAATATTAAGTACTTTTGGTCGTACATCAACAGCTTACGAAAGATAGTCATTCCTGAATATTTGGAATATCAGGGTCATAGACATTACCAATGCATTTTCTAACCATTTAGAGTCATGTTACACCGATTTCTCCGGGAGCTCAATACCTGATGTTCCGGAGAACATTTATAGTGTTTTGTCAGGGCACCATTTCGCGGTCGAAGAGATCCTGGAGAAGATGACCTCATTGTATGCCAGAAAGGGCGCTGGTTCTGATGGACTTACTCCCTTTTTTCTGAATAGGTGTGCATCGGCATTGGCCAAGCCACTTCAAATAATCTTTCGGGAGTCGTTTGATAATTCTTGGTTCCTAACTATTTGGAATCAGTCAACTCTTTTCCCTATCTTCAAAAAATGGCTCCAAGAATGACATTGGTAACTATAGAGGTATTTCTCTGCTCTCAATCATTTCGAAGATATTTGATAACAGATGAAATATTTAACACTCACAAGCACCATATAAGTCCTAAACAACATGGATTTTACAAGAGTAGGTCAACTACCACAAATTTGGCCGAATTCCAGGACTATCTTAGTGGAAATATTGAGAAGGGATTTCAAATCGACGTTATATACATCGACATGTCAAAAGCGTTTGACTGTGTATCTCATGATTTACTGTGAGCTCTGGGAGTGTGTAGCGCTTACTTTGGCAGGATTAAGTCCTATCTCAGCAATCGAACTCAGAGGGTGAGATTGTCCGGGGTTACCTCGCGTGAGATTGGAGTGCCATTTGGAGTCCCTCAGGGTTCTCATCTGAGTTCAATTCTGTTTTTGCTGTTCGTGAACGATCTTGTTTCCGCGTTCGAACACTGTGAGTGTCTTCTCTCTGCCGACGATTTAAAGTTATTTCGTGTTGTTGATAAGGTGGAGGACTGTGAGATGATACAGTCTGACCTTGACAACTCCAGCGCATGGCGTTAACCGATAACTTTTTAGGACTAAATTCCACAAAATGGTCTAGTAATATTTTGAATGGTCATTTCTTGGATGAAGTTGTTACTTTTAATGACCTTACATTTTACCAGGAATTGGATTTTAACACTCATCTTGATAACATTATTTTGAAGGGCTTTAGAATGCTGGGTTTTATTAGGAGAAACTGCGATAATATTAATGATACCAAAGCCATAAAAAGTTTATATTATTGTTTAGTTCCTAGTACCTATTTCAGAATATAACTGTGTGGTGTGGTCACCGTATTATAGTTCCCACATTAAACGGCTTGAAAATGTACAAAATAAGTTTTGCAAATTTATTTTGTGCAATGTACAAGCATAGATTTCCTTATAGAACGTCAGAGCCCAGTTGGTGGGCATGCATGGGCGCCGGCAGGGGGAGGGGGGCAATGGGGGCAGGTGCCCCCCCTGGAACATTAAAATAACGCTTAGTAGAAAAGTACATTTCAAAGTCAGTGAAACATGCATATTTACCTGAAAATTACATTGTCTATTTTTTACAAAACCACAACAACAATAATTGAAAGATCTTTCAGTACTTTCCGACGTGTAAAAACCTGGCTGAGATCAACCATTTCTGAGGAAAGACTCTTTGGTCTATGTATGCTGAGCGGTCACAGAGAATTTGTGGATAATAATAATGACGGAGTTATTGAAAAACGCAATAAATCGGTTTTCACAAAAGAAAAGCAATCTGCTATTACTTTTCTCCGATTAGAAAAATATAAGTATGTACATAGTATATTTTTTAGGGTAGATATATTTCCAATACCAAATTTAAGTCAAACTTCGCTACAGTTAAGTTTAAGTTCAAGTCTAGCAAACCGAAACCGTATTTTTACAATAAAAATATTTGAGTTTCAATCTATCTTTACTTTGCCCCAGAGGCGGATCTATGAGAGGGGGGGGCTACAAGGGCTCCCATAGGCTCTCAAAAGTGTCTGCAATATTTGTGTACAAATAATACAATTATTTTTAAATTCAATTAAACCTAACCTAAGAAAAAGAAGAACAGAGTTTTAACCATTGCCTATTCGATTGTTAGGTATATTATATCATCAAGAGCGAGGTCTAGTTTACTTTTGTTGCCTGTTGCCCAGCTCCACTTTTTTTTTAACGTTTAATTGACTTGGGAAGTTTGTCAATAATGCTTGCTAAAATCCACTTCGTCCGCTCGTGGAAGGCCTGCTTTTTAACGATTTTAACGAGTTTTGGGTAACAATTGAGTGTGACACCCCCAATTTTTTCCGCCTTCGCCGATTTAGCCTCCGGCGGCGCCTGCAGCGAGCTTTCCCCTCACCACAGATTAGATTAAATACTCTTTGCCGTATAAAAATAGAAAATATTCTGTTTGCAAAGATGAATTTTGTTAAAAATATGTTATTTTTATAAATATTTCAGTAGCGTAACATGGTTAGGGAAAAAGGGCCCCACTGTCCCGTTACGGTTGATTAAATTTTTTTACCATTCAACAAATATTTTACTTTCAACTTCGCGCATGGCCCTTCGTTCACTTCACTGGCTCCTGGGGCGCAACTAAACAAATCTATCCCAAACTAACCCAATATTTGATTTTAAAAAATGGGAGGACCCACATTTCAGCCGAAAAAAAAAGCCCCCTCAAGTTTGAACACACATTTTCAGCACCACTTCACAAAAGCATTAGAAATATAGACAATACACATCCGAAATTTTTTTTTTTTTTTTATTTTGGGCATGCTTTGGGTTAGTTTTGTTTGGTTGCGCTCCCGGAGCGAGCGAAGGCCTATGAGCGATGATAAAAAAAAATTTCAGCTGCAACGGGACAGAGGCACCCTTTTTCCCCAACATTGTTACGCCACTGGAATATTTATAAAAATAACACATGTTTTTAACAAAATTCGTCTTTGCAAACCGAATATTGTTATACACATTTTTTTACCTCACGCGGGACTCCTATTCGCTCCACTGTGCCGCTAGACAGGATTTACTACGCAAACGAAAAGCGAAAAGCAGTGTTTGAAGAAAGGCAGCCAAATGAAACGATACATAAATAGAAAAGAGACAAAGCCAGAATCATGCTAGGTCGGTGGTCGGTGGGCCCCGACCGACGCAACGATAAGTGCCGTTGCCAAAATGTGCTCTCTTTAATTAATATTTTGATAGACATTGTTTTTTCCCAAGAAACATATTGTTATTGGTTTTTTACGCTTTGGTAACTGGTTAGAAAACGATTACCGGTTACATCATTACAGGGATTAGTTAAGAAAGCTTTATTATTTAATAAAATAATGTTTACTCTTAAATTAAATTACAGTACATCGGGCATCCCTAAACATATTAATATTCCAATATTTGGGTGTTAATAATGCCATAGAAAGATTTCCTGAATAGTTTTAGTGCTTTTTATTATGGAGTGCCAGTGCGACGGCATTGTAAACTGTCTGGAAAACTTATTAGCACTAAGCCCTGTACAAGTACGACGTTTACCGAAAAACAAAATGTTATTAAGATTGGTGGACCTAGCCCGGACTTAAAAATCTTGCAGCAACAAATGAAAAACTCGATTTTTTAATAAAAAAATATGATAATTAAGTGGCTCTGCGGGTATCGTCATAAAAATAAAATGTATTGTTGGCCATTGCTTACTCTTTGGTAAAGAAGGAAATGTGTGGAGTAAGCCTGGGTATATCGATTTAAATAATTTTTCAAATGCATCAAAAAAACAAGACCAGTCCACTAACCATTTACAGCGCGTTTTATTTGCATAGATTTGACGAAACTCGAATCGAAAAGGCTTTATGCGTACATTTTTTGGAGTCACACAATTAACAATTTTGGGCGCGGCACCTGAGAAAATTTCCAGCCTCCGGCGGCGCCTACAGCGTGCTACCTCCTCTATCGTTTTCTATTATGTTGCCTACCCTCTTCTAATTAACACTGCACGCCACTGCTCTTCCCGTTCTCTCGAAATTAATTCTTTAAGTTATTCCTTGCCAAAGGGGGGAAGTACGGGGCCCCGTTTTCGTCCTGGATCTTTTTTGGCCAAACGGGGGAAGGTACGGGGTCCCGTTTTCGTCCAGGATCTTTTTTTACCCCGGCTACATTCCATGAAAACTTCAGCCCTCTACCCAGACGGGATCATGCAACGTTACCTTACGTGACGGCTCAGAAGTTTTCACTTCAAAAACGTCTAAAAATTACGTAAAAACACTTAATTTATGTGTCTGAGGGAAAAAATTACATAATCGGCCTGACACGTCAAGTAAAAAATTACCAGAAATTTAATATAGGAAACTACAGTGAAAGATCACGTTTACTTTATGTTTTATTGTACCAAATCGGGAATAAAACAAGATATTATTAACCGAACACCGATTCAAGTATCTGATTTAATATGGACACGAGATATTATGACTACTGCCCAAAAAACAGATGAGTATGGTCAATCTCTGGTTCTGAAACACCGACCAAAAAGAAGAAAAGAAAGGTTTAGAACATTTCGACCTATCAGTACGGAAGAACAAAAAGAAAATCTTGGATTATGCTTGCTAGGTGGCCAACTGAAATGCCGTTCCATAAGAAGGTTATATTCCCCGATCCCATTTACTATCACCCGATGTTTTTGACTTCCATATCCGGCTGCCGATTTGAGCAGATAATAACACGCCTGAACTGTTCTATTGAGGATCAAAATGATAGTTTAGGAGAAGTGAGTATCATAAAAAGAAATTATAAGAAACAGCCAAACTATATTTTATCCTAAAGAGGCTTTTATCCTTAGACGAATCTTTCCTGTTGTTTAGAGGTAGACTGAGATTTCGCGTGTATATAAAAAATAAAAAGACAAAATGTGGCATTAAATGTTACGAGCTTTGTTCAAGTGATGACTGTATCCTTAACGTTGAAATTTACAAAGGAAAAACCAGTCGTGATGATGTAGAACCATCTAAGGTTGATTCCATAGTCAAAGGATATCATCTGTATAGGGACAACTTTTTACAGTAGTGTCTCCAATTAACTTTTGGCTAAAAAACACATTCAACTAAAACGCTACGAAGTACTAGGATTGGCAATCCTAAAGAAGTAACGACAACTAAATTAAAAAGGAGTGGAGTGAGTATATCTGGCACCGCTCAAATGATATTTATGTATCGAAATGGAGAGACAAGCGTGATATCCTATCTATTGCATCTGCATATCCTCCAGACATAGGAGAAGTATCAGAGATATGGAAAAAACTAGGAAACCACATGATATAGCCAATACAATGAACACTTATCTGATTAGCTATTATTCATGTCCAAAGAAGACTGTCAGGCGGTATAAAAAGGTAATATTTCACTTATTAGATATTACAATGTGGAATTCCTTTTACAATTATAAATATAATATGGTGAAATCGACTTTTTCATTTTTCCGGGAAACGGTGATACATGTTCTGAAACCAAGCATGTCTAAGCCAAAGCTGTGCCTCTAGAACCATAATGTGCAACCTTGGTCCACACAGTCAAAGATTTTATAAAGATCACAGAAAACTGCTTCCACTGCTTCACCTTTATTTACGCCACAGTAAATCCTCTCAAGAAAACCAAAAATTGCATCATGAGTTCCTTTACTCCTTTGAAAATGAAATTGATTTGGTGTGATGATGTTAAATGACTCAAGGTAACTTAAAACCCCCCCGTTTAACTAACTTCACAAATAGCATAGATAGATTTGGCAAAAGAGAAATCGGACGTTTGAAGGATGGCTCGCGTCACCACCCTGATACAAAGGTATTACTAAAGCAGATTTTAGACACATAGGAAATATTCCGCTACTCCATGAGTTATTTAATGAACTAATAAGGATCAAAAGGTACTCCGCATTTAAAAGTAGTACCTACTTTATATTACTATATTAATAAAAAAAGTTCATAGTTCACAATTTTTTTTCACAAATGATCATAAAATAACTTCTTTTTTCGATAAAAATTAATTTTATATAAAAGTATTTGTGGCGATAAAGTGCTCAACAGCCGACATTTGAATATTCCATTGATAGTAAATAATTATTGGTCATTAGGAACATTAGGTTTTTGCAATGTAATATGACCTGAATTGTTCATTTCAATTAGTTTTTCATTCATATTATTTTGTCATTTAGTTTTGTTTTAGAATTTTTATTTGATAGA
>JAEQML010058147.1:0-30761 GCA_016904865.1 Pissodes strobi
CAAGAGGCACAAACAACATCAAAACGACAACGGTCACATCAAAATTTGTTATTTGCTTTTAATTTTTCAAGTTCAAAAATAAAGGAACAAAGGTACTTTACTCTTAATATTTTTTTTACAATTTTCGTTTAGGGTTTGAGGTTAGGCCGCCGTCCATGCCACTGCGCTTATAACTTAGCGATGACGTTGAGGCTTACGACAAGGGTACGAATATAGGTATGAAATTGAATGCTAAAAACGTTGACCAAAGCATAATAACATGCGGCGCAGAGGTATGAGACATCTGAAAATAATCCAATCAAGGAAACTTGCTGCTACGAGAATGTAGTATTTAATGAAAAGTAGTAGTAGAAGCAGTGACAACAATGAGACAGTCAAGCATATCCCATTGAATTCTGCGTCTTTGTCTCGCATGATGAAAGGTGAACGTAGAGGGCGCTAAGAAATTTTCCCGCAAAAAATTCAAATAATTCCATTTTATGTTACTTTTTTAAATAGCGAAATCTATTGGAATAATTGGTACGCACTAATTGTATTTTCGTCTCTGTTTACTGATCTTGGTTAATGAAGAATAGGAATACACTTAGTGCGCACTAGCTCTTCCAATAGAAATCGCTAAAATTATTTATTAATGTTTAGAATATTATATACTTAAAAACAAAGCTAGGGATATAAAGTGAGAGTGCACATATTTTTTGGTGTATTTTATTGTTGACAAATCAAATTAACAGAACTATAATATAACGGCAAAAATATAAGTAAATGTTCAAAATGTTTATTTTAGTTACCCTTTTGTAAAAGTGACGGAAGCTAAAAGCACATAATAAAAACAAGTGTATCTGACCATATTTTAAAGAACGCTGACATGAGCATTAACAATAGTGTTACGTACTTCACAAATGACAAATGACTTCGCTTAAATATAGTTAGAGCATCATCAAAAGTCCACTGTCTCTGATTTGTTTCTAAAGCACCGTATCTGCGACACCATAAAATCTGCTGTAAGAAAGGGCATAGCCTTAAACAAATTTAGTACAGCATTTGAATCCTGCAGATGACAAGGATTTTAGAACTTGTTGCTACAAGTTCTAAAAAAAAAGAAAATATTGGAATCTAAATGAAATATCGTCTTTGGAGAAAATACTTAACCACTTTCTTGTCAAATATAATGTAGTTATCTACTATACATAGTTTTGAGAAATTGCTTTTATAATTTTTATAACCAACAGTGTAAATAACTTTTATGCTTGGAAAGAAAATAACTAAATAGTTTTGATCTTGTAATAAAGTTCAATTTCAAATACCTAGGAAGACGAACGCGAAGTAGAAGGTTCTTGAATCCATGCAAATGGTACTGCTGCTTTTGAAAGTTTATATCGTGTAACATCTACATATATTTCTTTTTTGAAATGGTTATTGTAAATTCTGTAAATCTGCGGTGAATCTCCATATTCTTGACCTAAAACATTTTTACACACATTAATTAAATGGTATGTGCTGTGGATCTATGGCAATGTGTCATTGGTGCAACACTAATATGGTTGACCTTTGACAGCTTTGAATGTACTTCGAATTGCATATACGCATGTCATGAACAACACCATGCGCATTCCTAAGCGTATTCATATAGATTTTACTTACTAGTGGCAGTATTGTGCATTCAGAGAATTAAAATAAAGACAATAATTCTTGTTAACAGTTTTAAGTAAAAAAATGTAGGCATCTGAACAATGAACATATACCTAGATGTTAGGGCTTGTACAGGCGCTTAACGTAACATTTCTACTTTAATTAAGTAAATACATACATAATTACAACAGAAATTGCTGCAAACGTGCTTCCAACAAACGGGTATTTCCTTCAATAATTATTATTATTTAGGACTCAATTTGAGGGCTTTGTTCAACTCTAGGCTCATCTAAAAGTGTTTTTCTATTTTGCCTAATTAAATGAGTTTGTAAAGTAATAACTTACCTACCTTTCAAGATTTGCAGGAAAATAGAACAATTTTTTTACTTCTTTCTCACTTTCTCACTAGCACCACACACTAGCCCTAATAGCACATAATATTAAAAAAATATGTTATTAATATTTATATCTTAATTAAATATTTGCTAGTTACTACTAATATTTTTAAAATATTTGTTTTCAAATATTTGTTAGCTAATAATAATATAATATTAATTCAACATTGATAAGAAATTAACATATCCATTTTAATATTAATAACCAAATATTTTTGTAATCCCAAAACAAATTGCTTTAACAAAATGTTTTTCATGTTGTTGATTTAAAATATTCGCAATCGCTTGATCCCGCGAAGTTCCCTTGTTTTTACTGCCTATTATTCTAAATCTTATTAAAAATTGCCTATAAATTTCTTCGAATTTTTGCCTACATTCTACAAAATTTTTTAACTCTTGCCCTGGGACCGTTTTTATTTTAAATTGCGTTTTTAAAATCTTGTAAATCTTTTGTTTGCTTTGTAGTAATATCTGAATTAATATATTGCTTTGCCATCCCCGGTAATTTAAGCCTAGTTATTGCGAGTTTTTGGTAATCTGTCCAGTTCGCTAATAATGCTATGATTTCTACGTGTTCTAGAAAATCTGAAATATCCGTTATTCCATGGTAATTTGGGACTGCGTCCATTCCTACCGTTATGTTTCCTGTGAGATTTTTGCTAGAGCTTGCGCCTGCGGCAGTATTTTTTATCTGGTCTTCGATTCCCACTTTATTTATTTTATTTAGAAAATCGGTTTAATTTCGCAGTGATAACTTAACTACTTAGTTCTTTCTTTCGACCAGCCGATTTTTTACACTTCTTTTCTTTGGACCTTGACGGTAGTTAAGAGCCTTTCCAAATTAATCAAAATAAACTAAAATTTATCAATTTTTCTATGGAAACCCCGCAACCACCTGACGCCATTTGTCGTAACCTGCCTTTTGATTTGGTCGAGATGGTAGTTATTTTTGCGAGCGGTTGCAAAAATTGACCTATAGGGAGCTTTTTGGGCAGGCGACAAGTTAATTAGTTTTATGGATTCACTTCATCTTTTTAATAAGATGTATTATCTGCGTCCTGCGGGTTGGTCGATAGAGAAAGACTGCTAAGTTATTATAAATGCGATTTATTACACATTGCATAGATAGACCTATAAATCCTAACAAACATTACTGTTTATTAGATGGTAAGTGGTATATAGTCACTTGTAGTAGAAAGTCTATCATTCAAATATTAATATTGTTACGGGTGGAAATTCTCCTTTTTTATAAAGTCATTTTAAGAAGGAATATCGTTTGGATAGTCATCTCTATTGTCTTTTTCTCGATAAGTTCGAACCTGTATGTCTAGTATTCTGACAGCAGTATTCGAATTGACATTTAAGGATTTTAGTTGAATGTCGGTCCATAGTTTTTGACGTGATTACAGATTTTTTTCTGTTTATTTATCCAGTAGGATGAGGGAAAACAGAAGAAAAACGGTTGTTGTTGATTCCGTGAGGATTTTGTTTTGTAATTAGCCGAAGAAAATTCTAGTAGGAATTCAAGTAGATGGATTCTAGTTGCGGGGTTCTAGTTGCGGATTCCCGGTAGGGTAGAAAGAACCTTTTTTTACTTGGAACCTGATGAAATTGGGCTGTTAGATTTACAAAGAAGGATGATGGCCAATTTATGGACATAATTTTACAGGAGATCTATTTTAAAGATAAGTTTTACTTTTAATCAATTTTAACGTTTATCTGGCGATATTGTGCCAGAATTTATAACTTCGCTGTAGAGACTTTTAAATTTAAACAGAATTTAATACTCAAACATTAGCCTAAATGGCTTTAATATTTTCTTTAGTATATAATATCAATTATCACAACTCACTAGAGTATACATATAATATCTTTTGTGAAGTGTAGCTACGCCCGCATAGTTCCATTAGTTACTTCTTACGGGCACTAGATTTATGGATAATCTCTAGTGCATATTATAACCGAGGAAGTTTATTCATTCTAATTCTTTTTACGTTGATTTTGACTTTGATATTAAAACGTAATATAGCATTTTGAGGGTTACGATTTCTGTTTGAAACTTGCAACTCAGGCTTTTGAAAAGCTATACTAACAGAGTTAAATTAACTTAGTATAGTTTATGTGATAGGTCCGGTAATTTTTTCACCGTCTAGGTTGCGGGGAAGTGAACTAAAGCTTTATAACCTTTTACTTGACACCTCTCAAAATTTAAATTTTTTCTGTCACGTTGACAAGAGGATGTGTCTAGTTAACAGTAACTTCTTGAATTCTCTTATGAAGCTAGATGAGCTTGCTCTTATTTTTACTACAAAATAAAAGTATTGGCCTCACATACTTGGTATTATTTTGTATGAATTTGAGAATCTAGATCTTGAGTGGTAGCTGTGCAGGTATCGTAGACTTCGACAGGTAATTATTTACTTAATTTGATCCTTGAGTTTGAACGCTGATTCTTTTCTTTCCAAGTTTTGTTTACTCTGTCCGTATAAACAACGATAGGGCTTGCCAACAAAAGTAAACTTGGTGGCGTCCAACCCCGACTTGGACATTGATTTAATTCCATATCCAGGTACATAAGTTTGGAACTAGATAGTGAGAAAAGATAAAGTTCGAACCACCCTGAGACGAGCTAGCCTAGGTGTTCGGCTGCAGACGGTGTTAGTTGAGCTATTACGAAGACTGGTGTTGACCGAATTTCAAGGTATACATCTGATTGTAGTTTATTTATTTGGAAATTCTTAATTTGATAGCAATCTGTCGTTCAGCGCCTTCTGACGAGTATTTTTATCTCTAAATTGAATAACAACAACGCGTCCAATTTCAAATCAGTTTTTAGCAGTAGTTCTATCTAGAATACATGCAGTAAAGAGGGTTGTAATTTGGGATTGAATATAACAATACGATTTATACAGATACATAGTATAATCAGTCACTGAGTTATAAAGTTATTTAAATACACTTGTCTACTTACTTTATGGTTAATACAATCACTAAACACATTCTTTGAGAACGAGCGGCCGTCCGAAAGTTCGAATATTGCCCTGAACGGTAGTTAACTATCGAACGTAATTTACGAGAGTTCGGAAAGTCAATTATTAGGCGGGTCGCTTAAATATTTCTTTTACTGAGACAGATCCAGGCTTTTCAGAAATACTTGCCTTGCAAGTTGTATAAAATGAGAAATGAAACAAAATTAAATTAATTCTGGAATTTCACTGAGAAGGTAGAATTACTTCACGCTACAGCACGTTGCTGTTTAGGCTAATTATTATTTACGTAAGTGGGGAACCTTAGAAATTATTACTGGGTAAATAACTTTCACTTTAAACGCGTAAGTTTAGAACTTTAGAACTTCTGAGACTTGACTCAAATTTGTAGGCTAACTGTACACTTTTCTGGAGAACTGGAGAACTGACTTTTGAACTGTGGGACTGTTTAGAACTGGCGAACTGTTGAACTGCTTAGCACTGTTGAACTCTTTTAGTTTGCTACGTTGGGGTTTGGAACCTTCGGCAACATGCACTAAAAACAGAGTTTCATCCTCAATACCGAAACAGAATTTTTGCACTAGACGCGCGTTTCGCTAACCATGTTAACATTATCAGGAGATGATTAGAACTTTTTTAATCATCTCCTCATGAGGCTAACATGGTTAGCGAAACGCGCGTCGAAGTTTTAATCATCTCCTGATGATGCTAACATGGTTAGCGGAGCGCGCGTCGAGTGCAAAAATTCTGTTTCGGTATTGTGGATGAAACTCTGTTTCATGTCTTTTAGTTTGGTTGGAGCTTTCGCTTTTATAACGGTGATCCCTCTACTATAGAAGGAGTGTCACTCTCCTTTCAGAGGAGAAGAAACTCTTGGGAGAATCTCTGGAAAGGGAGGACCAAGAGGTGGAGTTATACGAAATCCATGATGGCTTTTGGTCATTGCCTCTATCTGCGCGACAGGAAATGCTGGGAAGCTTTTGTTCGGTTATCTTAAAAGGGGTGGCCCATGTATTTTACGCGAGTCGCGAACGCGACGCCCACGATTGAAAGGTAGGTCCACGAAACGCTAGACCCAATGAAAGAGGATTCGTAGACTCGGTAGGGTTAACGCCGCCTGCTATGAGCTAAAAGGAGATAGTCATAGGATACTCCTTTCCCAGTCTATTGGATTCGTACTGCAAGGATATCTCGCGCCCGCTTCTAGAGATCGAGGATCTAATTTTATCAGAAATGGAGTTAGAAAAGCATAATTGAATAATTTAAAATAGCAGCAAATTCGCCGCGTTACGGTCCGAAGGACGGCAGTTTGTTGAGCAATACGTCATGCCAAACTCTGCAGAATGCCTTCGAAATATCTAACGCAATCGCTCGAGATTCTCTATTGTTCTCAATTGCCCTTCTCCATATATGTGTGATATATCTCCTGTCGATCTCTGTTTGCGGAAGCCGTATGGGTTATCGCTAAGTAATCTGTTGGTCTCGAGGTACTTGAGTAGCTGCTGATTGACTACACGTTCCATGACTTTCGAGATTATTGGTAACAAGGTAATTGAACGATAGTTTGATGGCGTGGTTTTCTTGCCTTTTTGGTAAAGGTTGAACTCGCGCGACTTTCCAAGAAGATGGGTATATCCCCTTTCGGTAAGACAGATCAAAAAGTCTGGAAAGAATGAGTGTTAGTGCGTTGGCGCAGTTCTTTAACACGTTGGCAGGTATTTCATCCTACTGCCTGTTGCGTATCTAGCTCTTTCAGGATATTTCGAATATCACGGTGATGAAACTTAACTTCTGCCATGGTAGTGTTGATGTTGGATATGATGGGGAAATCCTTGCCGTGGGGGACGTTTAAGGTAGAGTGCGACGAAAACATTTCGCCGAGCATGTTAGCTTTTTCCCTAGCTGTAATCGCCGTGATGCCGCGTTCGTCCGTCAAAGGTGGGAGAAACGCTTTTGTAAAATTATTACTTACTGCCTTTGCTACCGACCAGAAATTCCTGGAGCCACTGGGCCATTGCAAAAGTTTATCCCTAGTCCTTTGATTGTGTTTGTCCTTAGTTTCGTCAATCACTCGTTTGCATTCGTTTCTTGCTTCGTCAAAATATTTGCGACTTTCAGCGGTCTGATTTTGTTGCCAGTACTTGTAGGCTTACTGTTTCCTACCTACGGCTCTTTCGAATCTTCTGTAGAACCAAGGCTTTTCTTTTGGCGATAACTTGATGGAATTTGGGATGTATGATGTATGTTTTCATTCTTGAGGCGATTACTTGCGTGATCTCTTCGCAACAGATCGAGGGGTCGTCAGTGCCAAAGCAGACATCGACCCAAGAAAAATCTGGGTAGAACTGTTAAATTTTCTCAGTTTGCAGAATTGTAATGCCAGATTTTACGAAGCAATGGTGGATCATTCTGTAGGAGTGGCAAGTCGCAAACCGCTCTAATAAGTTTGTGGTCAGAGGTACCTAATTGCGGACCAACTGTAATTGTGTACTGATCAAGATTTGTGGTTAGAAAAAGATCCAGGAGGGCGGCAAATTTGCTCTATTCTGAGATCCCAGTTGGTTCGTCTACAAGTTGAGTAAGCCCGCAGCTGATGGCAAATAATTCAGCATCTCTACCTTCGTTGTCGGTCTTATTAATAATAATAATAATAATAGATGTTTTATTGTCAAAAAATTTTCCAATTTGTATACAAAGCTAGAGTACAAAATATACAAAGCATATAAAAACACAAATAGAAATATACAATAAAAAGAAAAAGAAAAACCTAATTATACAAAACTATACAATTGTACAAATTGTATGTGGTCAAAATATGTAAAATATTAAATATCAAAATATTTAACATAAAATCCTAAACACTAAACGCAAGCTTTAAACATGAAATCATTAAACCAGTCTGTAAGATGCTCAAAATTAAGTATTAATTAAAAAAAAAGTCGTTGACTGCGTATAAGGCTCTCTCCAGTAAGTATAATCTCAAAGCTCTGCGAAATGCGGGAAAAGATGTTATTGACTTCAGTTCAAATTGAAGATTATTGTGCATTTTTTTTCATTGTACAATATAGAGCTTTTAACTAACTCTGAGCGTGGGGTTGGCAGATAAAGATCATGCTCCGTATTCCTAAGTGGATAGTTGTGAAATGGTCTATCTGGAATGGCAGATACGTGCTTGCGGATTAAGCAAACTGATTCAAATATGAATAAGGAACGAAGAGTTAATATTTTAAATATTTTAAAGAAATCCTGGCAGTGAGTTCTACTGTTTAGTCCCAGTGAATATCGAACAGCTCTCTTTTGTAGTTTGAAAATACGCTCAAATTGAGTCGCACAACACGTACCCCAGAATGGAAGGGCGTATCGGAGGTGCGACTCAAAAAGGGCATAATAGACTGTTCTAGCAGTTGACACGCTAAGTTCCCTGGAAACAGTTCTTAACGCAAAACAGGCAGAACTTAATTTTTTTGATAAGACATCGATGTGCAAGTCCCACTTCAAATGGCTGTCCACAACAATCCCCAAAAATTTCACAGATTCAACGACGTCGATAGTAGTGTTATTAAGTACAAAAGATTGCAACGTACTTTTATATGACAAAACTTTAGTTTGTCACTTTAGTTGAGGCACAGGAGATTAGAATCACACCATGATTTAATGGTGATTAAGTCACTAGATACAGTTCTATGAAGCGCCGTAATATCCGGATTGCTCCAAGTGAAGTTAGTATCGTCCGCAAAGAGACAAACTTTACCGCTAATGTCCAGACAAGCAATGTCGTTAATAAACAGCAGAAATGAAATGGGGCCTCCACAATCTATTGGCCTGCAAGAAGATATCGACGTATCAACCCTCACAAGCTGACTTCTGTTGTTAAGATACGACTTAAACCATTCGAGAGGCACTCCTCTGAATCCGTAGTACTGCAATTTGTTAATTAAGATATTATGATTTACACAATCGAAAGCTTTAGAGAAATCACAGTAAATGGTTGCTGTAGAGTGATGGTTGTTCAGGTTGGAGTATACATAATTAAAAAGGGAAAACATAGCATCATTTGTGCATTTGTTACTTAAAAATCCAAATTGATGAGTAGTAAGTATTTTATATTTAGAGAGAAAAGATTGAAGCCATTTTTTAACCAATCTTTCAATGATATTTGATAATGTGGGAAGTAGTGCAATTGGGCTATAGTTCGAAGCTTGGTCTTTATCTCCTCCTTTATGCAAAGGAATAATTATTGCCGTCTTAAGACAGTTTGGAAAAACCCCATTTTGGAATGACTTGTTAATTAAAGCAGTAAGATGGTTTAATGTGTATTCCGGCAGGTTTGAAAACATTTTCAGAGTAAGCCCATCAGTCCCAGACAAGGATTTGTTTTTAATGTATTTAATTGTGCTAGCTTTATGGATAGTCATGTCGATGCACTAACAAAATAATGGAAAACGACACTTTTTTCCATGATTGAGATTCTGTTTAGTCCAGTATTTAGATCAGCTCTATCTACTACTTCTATGTTTTCTTAGACTGGGACTGATCTATATAATTTTTTTATGGCAAAGGCACACATCCTAAAGGGAGATCCTATGGCGCTCGACGAGCGGTATGTGTGCGAAGATGTTGATTGATACGGCTCTTGAATAGTTGTAGATTGTAATTAAGGGGAAACACATATCCTGGGAGTAAGTTCCACAGTGACGCAGTTGTAAAGCGATGTTCTAGATGTTTCCAGTTGTACGACGAACTGGTGCACTCGTGCCGTCTGCCGTGACTGTCTGACAGGCGTTGGCAGGGGCGGGATGAGGCGGGCCAAATTCTGGGACATCTGCCGTGAAAGTATCTGTAAAAGAGGAAGATCTCTAGGCAGGGGTTTTTACACGCTAAGAACGCTAAACGCTGTTTATGACCGAGATCTATACTACGTTTTATGTCCGACCATATTTTCGGCCAAAAAACGTCTTCAAATTATTAAAAATATATGTATTTATGATCTGAAACTAAGTACCAGACAAATCACCAGTTAACAAGACCAAAACAAACTGGTCGTTAGGCCATTTCTGTCATTCTGAATCAAGTAACGCTTGACATAAATATTTGACAATAGAGTTTGATCATAGAAACTATGTATTCAAAGTCATTGTTATTAGAGCAGTTTTTTTCAAACCATTTTATTCTTCGAATTTTGCAATGGAAATCGATGAAATTGATCTCCTCAGGAAAATATTGGAAGCCGCTGAAGAGACAACGACTGACCTTTTGCCCGCTAAACCCAGAAAAATGAATGAAAAGACTTATATAGAGTATTTTTTGTGGCGTGCTGGGAAGAATATTGCTGAAAGTGGAGCCATAAAAGAAGATATCCTACTAGCGTATTTTAATGAAAAAGTAAAACAAAACAAGCCGTTTTCCCTTTGAAGTTACTATAGTATGCTGAAGACCACGATTAATTTAAATAATATAATCGACATTAGTAAGTATGCAAAACTTATAGCTTTTTACAGCGCAAGAGCAACTCATATAAAGCAAAAAAGTCAAAAATGTTTAGCAAAGACGATATTGAAATTTTTCTAATGAATGCTCCTGAAGAAATATTTTTGATGATAAAGGTCTCCTTGATTTTTGGAATATGTGGTGCCATTAGACGTGATATTGTCATTCGTCATGAAGAAGTCCTGTAATTTGGGAAAAGAAAATATGGGAAAGTGAGATTTTTCATAGATCATAGAAAATTGACCAGCGTGCAGCGCACGGAAACTCAAATTATCCTCTCCTATAAATAGGTGACAGACATCCTGACAAATTTGGGCAGCTCAACATGGTTTACCACTTTGGATATCTTCTCAAGACAATAGCAAGTCCCAATAGAAGAAAATTCACAGCAATATACCACATCTTATGAGTTTAATTAACTATTTTGGGGCATAAAAAAAGTAGATCTTAATCTATCAACTTAGATAACGTTGTAGTTTTTTCACAAATATTAGAAGCACATAGTCAAGTTAATAAGAGTATTTGAACGTTTGCGCCAAGTTAACTTCAAGCTGAAACCTGGTAAATGTAAATAAAAAATTTGGGTCTCAAGGTCAGCAAAGTTACTCCAGGATGAATACAAGACTACCTACGTATAAAATTTCCATAAACCCAGAAAAATTAAGGAAATTTTAAATTTTCTATAATGTTGCAACTTTTGGAAAAAATTTTAAATAATTTTTGGATCCAGAGCAGAAAAAACTATTTAACACTCTGAAAAAGAAACTTATTTCGGGACTAGTATTGCAACATTTGAACCCAAACAAAAGCACAATCCTACTCATATGAAGAATATATTATTTTAGGCATATATTTTGTAAAAAATAGTATTATTCAAGTAACTAATAAATAACGTAAATATGTAACTGGCAATCTACCTCTGACAGCAAATACTCAAAAAGTATGTCAAATACAATCTCGCCAGTTTACCAACTTTCGCAATTTTTACCGAGGCCCCGAACCCAAACCATAGTTTCCATTGTTTCGAGAAATATTTTAATATCTAAACTTTTAAGTTATTTGTAAAATACTTTCATCAAACAGAATTTGGTGCAAATTATCGGCTTTTAGAGTTCACAACTTAATACATGCGTTTAGAAAGACCATTCGCGATTCCACTTCTTTCGTTAACCAGAATGAAAACATAAAATATGTCTCGATACCATATAATCCGTAGTATACTAGAGGACTTCAACAAGTTTTAAGGAACGTAGGTTTAGTATTAGTCTAAGCTAAACACTAAGAAATTATTGGGTACGTTTGGGTTAGGAAAAAAGTGGAGTTTATGAAATTGGATGCATGGACTTCAAACAAAAATATGTTGAGCGAACTAGAAAATCTATTGAAGGGACATTCAATAAATACATAGCTCATTTTAAAATATGGTAGAATAGAAAAAACAAGTGTTGTCGAGCATGCTTTTGAAAATCATCATAGTATTATAATTAATAATTTAAAATTAATTCACAATATATCTAACAGGAGATTATGAGACACATACGAAAGTATGAACATTATTAGTTAGTTTAAATATAGATGGCCTATTCCGTATGTATATTTAGGAATCCTCCACGTTACAGAGCCCGAGCTAAATAACACCGCCTGATTGGCTAACTCCAACCCCGCCCGTCAATGTTGTTTACGTTTTTACGCTTCACGCACTTATATGAGACATTTCGAGAGAATCTGGATTGTGAACGCCTGGAGTACTAAGATTTGCGTGTTTAGATCGCAATTTTTTTTGGATCAGTTAGTTTTTTGGCATGTCTTGGGTTAGTTTTTGCTGGTTGAGTCCCGCAACTGCAGGAATACGAATAATGCGTGAAAAAACGTAAACAACATTGTCAGGCGAGGTTAGTGTAACACACGTGCTTATCTAGCCAATCAGGCGGCGTTATTTAGCTGAGGTTCTGTAACGCGAAGGCTTCCTAAATACGCATTCCGTATAGCTCATTTTATTGATTGATCAAGCGTGACTAGTAGGATCCTAGTATTGGTTCTTTTTGCTTTCGATTGATTAAGCAAATAGTATAAAATAGAGTATAAAATTACAAGATCAATCGACTTACCTGTAAGGAAGATCGATCGGAATTATCCGAGCATCTCCGCGGTCCCTCATTATACTTTGTAGTATACAACTTTTTCCCAATCGGTACAATTTTTAAAGAAGTTATCTAAAAACATGTTGATTCAGCCGACCCTGGCTAGCCGCTCGAGCTCATCGCCTTGATGCGTCATTACAATTTTGGGTCGTGAGATTTTTGATTACATTGCATTTGGGGTGAAAGGAAGAAGGTAAAGACTGGGTGGGTTTGTAATGAGGGACGGCGGAGATGCTTGGATAATTCCGATCGATCTTCCTTACAGGTAAGTCGATTGATCTTGTAATTAGCCTTCGCATCTCCGACGTCCCTCATTATATTTTGTAGATGTTTAAAGTATTTGCGATGTAATCTACATTAACTGAAAATTGCGATATTTCTGTAGTCCTAGATTTGTAAGGCTTTTTTTATAAACTAAAATTCAAATTTATAACCATTGGATTTAATAACACACATATGAAGGTACATATTATATCATGTTTAACGCTTGACTGATATTAACCCTTAACTTATTTTTAATACTATACCAATATTCTTATGTAATATGATAACAAGCTGGTAAGTAAGTTATAATTGTAGCTTAATATTTATATGATTTCTTAGAAATTATGGTTCAATAAACAAGATGCAAATCCAGTGGGAGTACCCACGCCAAGTTTGTTATAGAATTTTGAGAATACTTTTGATTTTTCTGTAGAGCCAGCTGTCTTCTGAATGGTTTGTAATTTAACTCAAATTTTTTGAGCTGCTGAAGTAGTCCCGTGTCGCGTGCTGTGCCCCCCAAAGATTTCCGTGTTTATACTGCTGGCTTTTAGTATTAACTTGACTCATCTGTTAATGGTTTGACTGCTGTCTGGGTGATAGGGCTTTTTGTGGCTGAGTATTACATTTTCTTTGGTTTTGCTACTTGTGGTATCGATTGCATCTGCAAATGCAACGATCTATTAGCATATTTACAGTATCTGTGAATGCCGTAATTTCTGTTTTTGAACAGAAAAATAGGTATGTTCACTAGCTGCAACTGCAATTGCAGACAGTGGCGGGTACGATCGATTGTATCTGCTAATACAACGAACTATTCACCTTTTATTGACTGGTAGCGCCCTTTTTCATTTTATGCGTTCTATGTAAGTCTCTAATAGTGTGGCTATACATAGTTCAGGTTGATTAGTAAAATAAGGTAATATCAAATTAGGTTGAAGCCTGTTTAAGCCACTTGCTTTTATTTTATCCGGGAATCTGGTTTCAATTATGTATTCATATTTAAAAATATTGTCTATTTTTACTTCCGGGTTGTGCGTATTTTGTGTGCCGTTATTAGTATTAAGAGTGTTACTAGCTTTAAAGTTAGATTTGTAGATTTAAGGATTCGTGAGGGTGCATGCTCTTTAAGCGCTGTAGAACTGGGTAGGAATCCCAAGTAATTGAGTATTTTGGTTTTGGGGGTCTTATGTTAAATGTTCCATTGAGAAACCTTTTTATAACCGCTTCATCTTTTGTTTAATATTCAATATTGGAGAAAGCGCAGATTTGTGTGAGTTCATGGTAGAGTAGGATGACTCCGAAGACAATTGAATGTTTAGGAGCTCAAGAATAAGTTTACGGTTTTGTTATATATTTGTTGGCGCTTCGAAAAACAGAAGTTCTACTATTTATTGTAAGTATTTCCGTATTGTTTGAGGGCGCTATCTGTCAATGAAGAAATAATCAGTTTTATCGCTTTATTAGGTACGCTTTGTTATAGAAAGGCTCTCCTGATAAATGAGGAAGTTTCATAAATTTTTAATTTTTTTATTTTTTATTTTTTTTATTACTGGTGTTTTTTCTTTTTTCCGTAAGCCGAAAAATGAGACTGATACAACGCCTTGAGATGTGCTTATGACGTCATAATACACATGAATTGTTACGTCACACCATGCATAGTATATCTATATATACAAAACTAAAAACTGGTATAGCTCTTGTAATATTCATCTTTAGTGGAAATTGTTCTATAGTTTGCAATAAAAAATAATCAGTTTAATTTCTCAGGAGACTTCCTAATTTCCCGACAGCCAGGTAAATTCTCTTCCACAATGGTTGTTTCTCTCTGCAAGGAGATGTGAGTAAGTATTTTTCAGGGTAAAAGATAATAGACTGTTCTGCCAGTAGGTCCCTTTTCTCTTGTATAAACCCCCAAAAATGAGCATAGTTGCGCGGGAATAACTACGTTTTTTTCGGAATTTATATAAAACCTAAATCTTGTAATGTTTGTGTAATTTTATTTATACTTTTAAGCAATTCTCTTTTGAATTATCAATAACTAGCCAATCGACTAAGTAGAGTACAGTTTTTATACTCTTTAATTTTATATGTCTTACAACTGGTTTCAGTTTTGTGAAAATATATGGAGCTGTACATAAACTAAATGAAACACAATTAAATTGGTATAGTACGTTGCCAAAACGAATCTTAACTTTTTTGACTACTGTGCATCATAGGGATAAGGAAATATGCATCTTTAAGATCAGTTTTCCCAAAGAATGCTTATTTTGAAATTAAATTTTTTGCCGTCCTATGTAGCTTCTACTTTGCTAACCGGAGTGGTGTCCTATTGAATAATCCTATAATCCTGTACCCACTCTATTATTGAACTGTTTACCATTAATTTGTGCCAATTTTGAACGTATAATTCTAGTTCAGACGGTTGGCTAATTAAATTATTGAAAGGGAGGGCTAAGGCACTAATCCCACGGACTATAGTTGTTTCTGTAATTGATACAGTAGTTGTCTTGGCAGGATTTAGTACTCTCTTCGAGATTTAATTTTGATGGTCTGAGGACATTGTAGTTGGCAGCTGGTGGATACTTCTCTATCATACTGTTTGTTTGTTTGTTTTTTTTTTATCTTTTAGTCCTTTTAATAAGTAATTGTCCCATCTAAAAACAATGTGAGTATGTAGTTCTGGCCTCGCTGATATGATTTCGTCGGTTTTTTTTCCTAACAAATCTTACTTTGTTCAGGACCATCTGGTGCTTCTGATGTTGGCAAGTCTTGATTCGGATAAGTTATTTCCTCAGCTAGCGTGAGAGGATCTTCTAATGCATCTGCAAATGCAAAAGAATTTCCTTGGTTTTGCTACTTATGATATCGATTGCATCTGCAAATGCAACGATCTATTAGCCTATTTACAGCATCTGCAAATGCTGCAATTTCTGTTTTAGAACAGAAAAGTAGGTTCACTACCTGCAACTGCAATTGCAGACGGTGGGGTTGGTAGGATCGATTGCTAATACAACGAACTATTCACCTTTTTGCTTGCTGCTTAACCCTAGTTATGATTTCGACTGCAACTGCAACGAATTTTCGCATATTTACAGTATCTGCAAATACTGTAATTTCTGTATTGAATAGAAACCAATGCAATGATTTTATGTAAGAGGGTTGCAATAGTATGGTGGTTATTTGTATTTGGTGGTTATTTGTGTTTGTATCAGCAAATACATAACACTATACCGTTTTATTTTTGTCAGTACATATATCCTTTACATCGGCAAATGTCGGGATATAGTGTGCCTCTAACCACTCCAACATAATACACCTACTGAGGTGGTCGAGGCTGTTGGGGGCCCTTCACATCTGCAAATGTGAAGGCCAATTTTAGTTAAAGTTATTCGCATCTGCAAATGCGAATTTGTAAATAGGTATTGATATTATTTATTAACATCTCATGCAAGCAATGTTTGCTCCAATTTTTTTCCTCACCGGTCGGCTCATATCAACACGAATTGTTTAAAAATAATGCGTTCCGGTATACATCGCTTCGACAAAGCCGAACGATAACATTCCGGTAAATTTATGACGAGCGGCTAAATCCCAAGTTGCAATCCAAAATACTGCGACACGAATCCATGTCTACGTCCTAGCAAAATTTCTATTAATTTACTTTTTTCCCTTAGTTTTGGGTTAGTGTGGGTTAGTTTTGGATAGCACTTGGTTAGTTCTTGTTGATTGAGCCCCCGTTGCGAGCAAAGCGAATGGAGAGGCATGCAAAGCTATAATAATACCCAACTTGGGTTTTAGTCGCTCGTAAATCTTGAGTCAGCTTGCCTTTGTGGCTAGTTTTTAGGGGTTAATTTCGAGAGAACTTAAAATTTTTTATTTTTTTGAAAATAATTTATTAATACAGTAATAACAATAATTACAATATACACAGTCCTTATTCCTCTAGACAATGTTTTTGAACACTGGTATTGAGGATAATTGCATTTTAGTAATAATAACAGTACGATTTCCTATAAACTCTCTAGTATTGTGGCTATGAATATCCTTTGAAATTATTATGATATTTGATTTTTGAGTTTTATTTATTATCCTGTAGATAATTTTATCCTGTTCAAATTTTAATACCTTATATAATTGCCATACTCTTAAATTTTCATATAGATCTGCAGTATGAGTCAGTGGATCATAATTAAATATAACTTTTAGTTTTTTTTTTCGATTATTTGCATCAAATCGAATTGTAGTTTATAGTCCCACATGTGCTCCATACGGGGATCAAATATCGAAAATGTGATAATACGAAGACATTATAACCATTTGTTTTTATTTTTTATATTTTTCTATATGGTATAAACGTTTTATTCTATGTAAAACATTAATAAATGTGCAGGCCGACCGGTATATATTTCCTTAGTCAGCCTTTTGATTGTGTTATTAGTATGTATGGTAGGATGTACGATTAGACGAGATTACCAGAGAACGGTTCGAATAGCTCGTATCGTTAACTGTTGCTTATTACTTATATTCATTTCGATATAATATATTTCAATTGCGACTATATTGTTTGATTCTGTGTAATTGTGGACAGACGACAAATGTAACAATGTTATGTCATGCCCTCGTATATAAATAACAGTTTGTTAGTAATTTTTGGCTGTAATTCGTTCGCACTCTATTTCGTTCTAATATAGATAGTTTTAGAAGTTTAAGAGTATTTTCCATTTTAATTTTATTAAGTAAAAAATTAAGGGTTACAAGTGTCATATTTATTCATAATATTACAGTTTAGTATTATACACATTTTGCTTTTATACGAGAGATAGTTTCTGTTTTTATATATTTAGGATAACCAGGTATTTATGTATAGTTGAAATTTTGGCACATAATCGTATGTGGACTCACCCCCTGATTCGCTTCTTCCGATGAATATTGCCCCCTTTTTTCGCCTCCTTTGCGAGCAAGACGTATCACTACACATACACTGTACTTGAAATACGATTTCTAGGCATTTTTCTTCTTAAAACCAAAAGAAAGAACCGATTTACGGATTCTTGCTTATCACCGATCGGTACAAAATTTTAATGACGCATCAAGGCGATGAGCTCGAGCGGCTAGTCAGGGTCGGCTGAATCACCATGTTTTAGATAACTTCTTTAAAAATTGGAAAAAAGTTGTATACTACAAAGTATAATGAGGAACGGCGGAGATCCGAAGGATAATAGAGTTGATTGTAACTATTTTGTAGTACATCTTACCGAAGGTTCTAACTCCATCTTAGTTTATTTAGTACATGTCAATACATTTGTTTTTTCGATTACAATATCGTAAAAATTGATTGTGGTGATTTCTGAAAGAATACAGGCTCTGTTTTTATGTTATCAATGCATTCGTAGAAAATGAACGAACTTTCACAATGAAAAAATTGGGAAATAGTTAAAAGAACAAAATAAAAAATAGGAAAAACTCAATAAAGGAAACTTACCTAATTATCCAAAGAACTGTTAGATAATGATTGGTTTCCTTGCACAATAGTTTGCTTTTCAAATTAGGTATAGTTTTCAATGCCTAAGATTTTTCAAGATGAATGCCAATGGTCTAAACTAAGAGTAAGAGTACCGAACATATATGTTATTATTCGGTGGTAAGAGAAAAATTTAAAAATATGACACTGAAACAACCCATACCCAGGGCATGCATTTGCATGTCAGAGGTAAAGGTTAGCTGTGATCGTCCTAGATTAATTAATACCCTTTGTTGATAGCGCTTGCGCAAATGGTTGGTTAGGACCCAAAATTACGTTGTGTTTGTAGTAGTTGTTATAGATGTTTGATACACGCTGCTTTCCTCTTAAACTGATAATTACCTACCCTTCTAGGACCACTTTCCTCTGTCGCTCTGAGTTTTATGCCTTACTAAACTAATACTTTAAATCCGCCCTAATAATAGACTGCCCTCATTAGAAATAAAAGTCATTGGATACCAAACAACTTATATATTTGCGACGTAATTAAAATATGCCATCTCACTCGCAGGTGGATTTTATTAATGTAGGAGAGAACACGTAACTACAACATTCGTAAAGTATAATGGGCAGGTTTACCTACCCCAGATAAAGATTAACTAGGACAAGGTCAGACAGAAAGTCTTGTTAATTCAAATACTGTCAAAGCAATAAAAAGATAAATATCGAGTAAAATCAACCTAAGATAATTAAACCAAGATAGTTCTCCAGTATAAATTTGCAGAACTTAAAACAAGACAATGTAAAAATAAAATATAGCAGTTAAAATAAATGGATAAATAAATATATGATAAGTCAAGAACACAGCAATAAATGAAACCGTAAAATTGCAGATGCACGTTCTACCCATTTACGGAAACACACAATAATATTAGTGATGTTTAACTTTGCCGATTCTATGTCAGGAGGCTCAATGACACCTGTGTTTGGTAAAGTTACGCGATTGTAGTTGGTATAACTCATCTTTTTGGCATTCGACCGACACAACGGGTCGAGATGCGAGCTGATTGCTCTAAAAGGATCTGGCAGTGTGGTGGGTCGCAACGGGACCAGACCAATATTTTTTGTGCGAAAAGGGGAGCCCAACGGGCCCAGCCTCGTATTTAAAGATGCTGGAGCCTCTACTGCTACAAATGTGTTTTTTTCGGTACGCGGACGATAACTGATATCTCACAGGAAATTCTGTCATCCTTTTCTGCTACAAGGGGAGCTCAACGGGCCCAGCCTTTTAATTTGTATATCTTTTTTCTGTGATGTATCGTTATCGTACATTTGCCATATAAAACCAATCGAAATAATTTAAGTATTATCCAGACACAAAATACAAAATACGTCAACAATAAGTAACAATATTGCCTGAATTCCTGCAAATGGACTACTTATCGTCTACTACTACCCTTTCCCATTCGGATTCGGTCCTGCATTTTATACCAGTAGTGAAAACTATGCTGTGATTACGCTTATCTCATATTTATAAAAGTACAGATTATTATTATAAAATTGTATGATTCCTTTAAGGCCGATCCTTTAATTTTAATCCATTT
This sequence comes from Pissodes strobi, assembly GCA_016904865.1. NCBI lineage: Eukaryota > Metazoa > Arthropoda > Insecta > Coleoptera > Curculionidae > Pissodes > Pissodes strobi. Next base: position 19,969 of record JAEQML010058147.1, read on the forward strand.
TACTTGGTTGTGATTTAAACCTGTTATCATATTTCTAATGTACTGCTTTTAGTGTTTCTCTTAATTTACACTAAAATAGTGTGTATTTTAGTGCATTTTATTTATTTTCATTCTTGCATTTTTTTTATATTTATTTTCATTTGGCTTGTGTCAAATATTTTATATTTTGTGGTGCCAGTAAATTATGATTATTATGATTGGCTTAGATAATAGTATATTATGATATAAGTGTATAAGAGGACCTTTAAAGCACGCGCGACATATTTCAAAATACGACGCGCAGCGGAGTGTTTTGTAAGTCGCAAGGGCTTTAAAGGCCTCTTATACACGTATATCATACGCTATTTTTTATTACGAATGCATCATCATATTCTCAAAAATGTTTTACTTTTTTGAGTTACGTAGTTACTATCTAGAATAAAGTAATGTTGTTTTTAAATGTGTTCCTTCATTTTGACAGATAGTAATTTAAACGGCAGGTAAATATCTAGGTAAAAAAGGTAGATCAAATGTTTCTATAGCAACCTTTAAAAAAGTAGACGCACCATAAACATTATTTTAAGCACGCTGCAGCGTGCGATAATAATTGATTATGATGCATGCGTAATAAAAACGGTATTACCAAGAGCTGCGCGCCTTCTTTTGTAGACCATCTCTATTATGACTATTGTCGCACCAAGAGACTATGATTATGATTATTATTTTGGCATAAATAAATTATGATTGTTATGATTATCGTAGATATACGGTATTACCAAGAGCTGCGCTCCTTCTTTTTTATTACGCATGCATCATAATCAACGATTATCGCACGATGCAGCGTGCTTAAAATGATGTTTATAATGCACCTACTTTTCTAAAGGTTGCTATAGAAACATTTGATCATGTCAAATGTGACAGATTAATATATTCGTCAGTATATCCGTATTAAGTTTAATATTTAAAACATTTTTGAGATTATGATGCATTCGTAATAAAAAATAGCGTATCATATACGTGTATAAGTGGCCTTTAAAGCCCTTGCGACTTACAAAACACTCCGCTGCGCGTCGTGTTTTGAAATACGTCGCGCGGGCTTTAAAGGCTCTCTTATACACTTATATCATAATATACTATTGTATGGCGAGTTTTACTTAGTTTACATATTATTCTGTCTCACCTTAACCCAATCAATTTGATATAAACCAGAAAACATTTTAGGGTAAATCCCTGATCAATTCTAAATTAAATAAATACATCTAACTATACACATGCTTTAAACCAGCTGTGCTATTCTTTTCCTACAAAGCTCTATTATAACCGTCACAAATTGTCACAGATGTCCTCTTGGCGAAAGATTTACAACTTTATTCTATTTGCCAGCCCTCGAGGTAATAGAAAGATAATCTGTGTTATTTTTGTCAGTAATCCGTTGGTTTTATGAGTTAATGAGATTCCCTATTGCGTGAATTTTGATTGCATTTAAACTTGCAATCTGCCTAAGAAAATTTCGACTCCTGCGTCACCCACTGAGCGTTGTTCACGAATCACAACTTTCTCTGTGGCCAAACTCTGCACCACCCTATGGACACTCGTCCCGGCTACATCCTGAAATACATGTACCCACAGGGTTTCGCCATATAGGGACACGTATAAGGTCCGAGAGGTACTTGCGGAATCGCGGATTGTTAGAACCACGAACTAAGAAACTTGTGAATCTTGCGATCCCTGCGTCACCCGCAGAGCGTCGTTCAAGACTTATAATTTTCTCTGCGACCAAACTTTTCAGCACTCTATGAGCTAGCTTTTGAAGTACATATACTCATAGTTGCAGCTAAGAGAATGCCTACGGAGCCATGTCACTGTACTTTGAAGTTTATGAGCCCAGCGTCACCCACTCTGTGTCGTTCACGAATCACATTTTCCCTCATGATCAAACTCTCCACGATCCCGCAAGGATCTGTCAGACGCCCTTTTACCTAAACTTTGAAATCTCGACTCGGAATCTCAAATCTGAACGCCCGTGGCGCGTTCACCGTCGTACTTTTATATGCTGCCGGGCTCCCGCCTGTGCTCTAGCCCTTCCGCGTTTCCCTTGTATGCCTTTAGCGGATGTATTCATGGCAATGATTTAAATTCGGATCATTTTTTATTTCTTTCTTTAATTAAGCAATGTAGAATTAAATAATAAGTAGCAAAACAAAATAGGCTTAAGAAAAAATATTGAAAATCTGAAAAAAAAATATGCAGGGTAGGGCTGGGTTATTTCACCACAATAATCGTGACGAGCTACTTTTTCTGATGTGTTTCTTGTATAGAGTCAAAGAATATAGAATATTCTTTGATAGAGTCTAGCCAGCCTGGCTAGCAAAGTTTGTGTGTGAGATTTGGATGTGAAAAAAGTAGATATTTATTATATTAGGTACAGTACAAAATAGAACTAAAATAAAAAAGAAATAATGTATTAATTTGACCAAATATCGTTTAATTTACGTAGGTATGTTAAAATAAAACCAAAATTAAGTAACCTTTTTGCAATAAAATTGACGAAAATAATAATATTTTAAAATGCGCATATTTTGGATGACTTTGAACGACGAACCAAAAAAGAATTACCGTAAACACAAGTAGTAATATGAGAAACGTTAGGAGTTTTAAATAAGAAATAGTTAATTCATGTTTATTCATAAACTATTCTCTAATTTTTAAACCAGAAATAAATCCATATTTCTCCTTGAAATTTGTCTTACGTGATCATCGCTATTTGGTATTCTGGTGATGTGTCATAGAGACAGAGGTCACATCAAACTTGTGGCGATAAAGTCAAATACGCTTGCATTGTAAACCCTTAAATTTGTTATACAGAAGAAAAAAGCAACCTAATGCAAGTAAATTTAATATAAAATCTAACTTAACAGCAGCAAATAAATGATTTTCTTAACGTTTACAGTAGATGATACAGTAATTATTAAACCAACCATTTGCAAACATAAACGTCACCATTTGTTAATAAAAATATTTTAAAAATGTTAAATATTTTTCAATAAATTGTTTAGTAATTTATTTTAGTTTACAATCATCTGAATGTAAAGTAGAAAGAAAAAAATCAATCATTCAATTTATTATCAATTCATTAAATCATTATCAATTCATTAAATCATTATCAAATCATTAAATTTATTATATGAATTTGTTTATCTTTTTCAGCTAAGTTAAAATTTGTTTCAACTTTAATTCGATTCTATGATCTTGTGGCAGCGTCAGCCAATTCACCAATAAGATAACGGTGCTGCATGTCCTCCCATTCAAATTTACCCTCCGGTTGACTTTGGAAAAGGCAATGGAGTACGTACATTATTAGTAACCAAGTCTCGCTTTATCTTCTTAAACTCTGTAACTGTTGGAATGGTGGGACAAATTTGTGGCTTGAAGATGAAAACATAGTTTAAAATATAAATTGATTTCAAATTTGCTGTGAGCTATCCCCATCATCTTCTTTTGCAATGTAACGAATCTGAAAAATTATTTTTCTGTAATAATAACTATGATTATAAACATTTTAAAATATTTTTTGACCTATTTGATTTAAAAGTAGTGGTATTTTCATTTTGATATTTTTTACATCTATGGATAAATCAATCAATCACAAATGGAATTAACAATTTATTTGATTTTTCTTTAAACTTGCATAAAAGTATATAGAACAGTTGCATTGTAAATAGCCACACAATTACAAAATCATTTAATTTTATTAACTAATTTTTGATACAAGTATTCTAGAAATAGAAAATAATGCAATTTCCGTGATTTCTCATGGAATATTACGAGTTTCTTTTTGGTTATGTCTCGTCTCGCCCATTTTTTCATGAACATTAAAATAATATGAATGAATAGGTTTTGCACCATGCATCCCTATATTTGAAGTATCGTTGACAATCACTGGCTAAACATAGGGTCACTACGTAGCTGGCACATCTGATTCACCATTACGTAAATATTTAAGTTAGACGAACAACTATTTTCTACTAAAATCGTATGTATCCTACAAAAAAATAACTTTTTTTATGTGCTGTAAATGTAAATAGTTAATTCAGATAAAATAACGTTTAGCTCCATTTGAAGTAGACTAGGACAATTAGTGCCCAAAAAAGTACAGTGTCATTAAGGAAACCCCAAGGGAAACCCTAAATGATAGGGCTTTTTATAATAAGTGGTCGATTTGCATGTTACTTACTAGTATATACAAAGACATATACGGATATCGATGTTTTAAAATCAGAGATGAGACATCTAATCTAAAGACTAAGGACAAATTTTAAAAATCGCAGGATGCAAATGACTATTCGTCATTGAAACGCACATACACTAATACATAGACTATTATGCAACTATTACTGGAATGCATAGAATATTTGGTAAGTAATAAAACTTAAAGTTGTGAATAGCACTGAATAAATCAAATGTTTAATTTGTTTTTGTTTTATATGTGATTGGCTTTTGTAGAAAGTATGCGTATAGTTTTAGAACCGAAAAATTTGAAAATAGCAACGTATATGGTTACAATGTAACTGTTCTGTAACATTTAAAAAAAAATCAAATAAGTTGCTAAATTCACTAGTGACTGATTAATTTATGCAGAGATGTAGAAACTATCAAAATTAAAATACCACTACTTAAAAAGGTACAAAAAAATCAATCTAAAAAACGCTGATATTATGAATTGCTTTCGAAAATGAAAAGTGATCAATATAAAACTGGGCTATACCATTTCAAAGTTTCGGTTAATCTAGAATATCCTCATGAATTTAAACCAGGTCTCCAGTACTGTAAGAGATTTTCATGGTTATTGAATTGGTTTTGGCTAATGTAAGGTATCTTCAGGGTATAAGAACAAGTTTCGGCTACTATTGGTCATCTTCAGGGATTTAGATCAGGCTTCGACTAAAGTGCGATATACTCAGTGGTTTATACCATGTTTCGCCTAATGTAAGACATATTCAGGGAATTAGTCAAAATTTCAACTAATGCTGAGCGTTTTAAGATCCTTTACACAAATCGAGCACTATGTAAAAATCGACCTCTCCTATTGGTGGATCTGCATGGCCCTCCGCTCGCTTCGCTCGCTACAGGAGCTCAAGAAAAGGAAACTAACCAGGTGCTAACCCAAACTAACCCAAGACACCCAAAATCAAGAAAAAACTGTTTAGAAACATAATCTTAAAAAATATATATATAAAAGAAGCCAACGGGGTTTGAACCCGAGCCGTCCAAGTGAGACCCAGCCGTCTAAACCTCTCAACCACGAGAGCTCTTGTCACAAATTGATTGCATCACGAAGACATATTGTAATATGCGACGGATCGACCAATAGGAGAGATCGATTTTTACATAGTGCTCTATTTGTGTAAAGGATCTTAAAATGCTAATGTTGATCACCAAATATTTTTAACTGGTTTTGGCTAATATGAGACATCTTCAGGATTTTGGTCAAGTTTTGGTTGCTGCAGGTCATCTTCAGGGATTTAGACAAGGTCTCAACCAATTCTCATTATCTTCATGGAATTGATCAAGTGTCAGTCAATACTGATCATCTTCAGGGATTTAGGCAAGGTTTCGGCAAAAGTGGTACATTTTCAAGGACTTTGAACTGGTTTCGACTAATGTGAAATACTTGCAAGTATTTACACCAAGTTTCGTCTAATGTAAAACATCTTCAGAATTTAAACAGGGTTTCTAATAATTACGTATTTAGACCTGATTTTGATTAATGACGATCATTTTAAAGGAAATGAATTGATTTCGGGTAATGTAAGCCATATTCAGGATTTAGACCAAGTTTCGGTTAATGTGAGTCATCTTTAGATCCGGTTACAGCTAATACTGATCATCTTCAGGGAATTAGGCGAGGTTTTCGCTAATGTAAGATCTCCATGGACTTAGACAAAGACTTGTTTTCGTCCAAAGTCAGACATCCTCACGGTTTTGACTAATTCTAGATATTTTTAAGTAATTGGATAAGGTTTCGGCTAATGTTAAACATCCAAGTTTCGGCTAATGTGAGCCATCTTCAGGGATTTAGAATTGATTTCGTCTAACATCAGACCTCTCAGTGGTTTAGACCTGGTTTTAGCCAATAATGATCATCTTCAGGGAATTAGACAAGGTTTCGGTTAATGTAAAACATCTTCATCGATTTAAACCAAGTTTCGGCTAATGTGTATCATCTTCAGATATTTAAAATAATTGGTTTCGTCTAAAATCAGACACCTCCAAGGGCTTAGACCTGGTTTTAGTCAATATCGATCATCTTCAGGGAATTAGACAAGGTTTCGGCTAAAGTAAAATCTTCATGGATTAATATAGGGCTTTTGCTAATACCTAGCCATATTCATGAATTCAGTAAAAGTTTGGCCAATGTTGATCACCTTCAGGGATTAATAATCAATAATTTTGCAACAAGGAATGCTTTTTGAATCTCTTCCGACAGACTGCTCGCTGATGTATACCGTGCTGCAGGTGTCCGGCGACGGTGTTTGCGTTTGAGGTAAAAACATCAAAACGATTTCGTTGAGTGACTCTACTCGATATTATTTGTACTCTGATTTAGTATATAATTTTGAATATGGGAAATGCCTTTGGTTATTAGGATTAAGCCCTAGCTTTTTAATATTTAGTCTAGATAAATATTTTAACAAGCTTTTTAGATAAGGGTATAATATTTGGAATAATGTATTTATATATGATAAATGTTCTGGTTTTAACGGTTAACACTATTGGTTTAGATGCAATTTTTTAATTCTTGGAGACTTTGTATACTGTTGTTAATGATGGGCAGGTGGCTGCGGCAGTGTTCTGCGATTTGACAAAAGCATTTGACTGTGTCAACCACAGGATACTGTTGCAAAAGCTTGAATGTTGCGGTTTTAGGGGTATCTCACTGGATTGGTTTAGGTCGTATATTTCTGGAAGAAGACAGCAAGTATCATTGGGGGGAGCTTGTCTAGTTGATTGGAAATTACTGCGGACGTTCTCCAGGGTTCAGTGTTGTGCCCTGTATTGTTCTTGTTGTGTATTAACGACTTAGTTCGCATATATTGTGGAGGGCCCTTTACTCTTTTCGCTGATGATACCACTATCTTGTGGCATAGTGATGCCCTGGAAACACTTGGTGGGAGGGTGCCCTCTGGTATTGCTGCTATAAAGAGGTGGTGTGATGCAAATGTGCTAACTTTTAATGTCCAGAAAACAAATACTATTAATTTTAAGTGTGTGCTTGGGGACATTTACTTGAGTGATCAGATGGTGAATAGTCAAACCTGTACTAAGTTCTTAGGTCTGCATATTGATCAGAAACTATAGTTTCAGTCACATATAGTTAATCTCTGTAGTAGGTTGTCTGCTAGTTGTTATGCACTTCGAGTAGTCTCGCGGGAACTTGATTCGCCGTGTACAAGGAAGGCTTACTTTGCCCTGTTTGACTCCCATATGGGATTTGCTTTTGGGGAAATACTTACCAGTATTTAACAAATATGATCTTTGTAATACAGAAGCAGGCTATCAGGTACATGTATAGGCTGAAACCGAGGGATTCGTGTAGACCGCTATTTATATATAAAAGAATACTTAGTTTTAACATCCATATTTATAATGGAAAGTGTATGTCTAATACCATTGAGATATTTATTACGAAGGAGGCGACGCACGACGCTTCAAAACGGTCTGGGGTTCGCCATATTGGTGCCGGATTTCTGTCAAGCCATAATACCTCAATGTGTCAAATATTGTCAAGTTAGTTGTTTGTGTTTTACATGCCGTTTTAATTTTAAAGACTATTTTTGTGGAGTTTGAAAAACATTTGGACAGTTCTAACATGTCTTCATGTGCAGTGCGTAGTTGCTGCAGTCAACAATGCGTTGATAAAAAAAATCAGCTGTAATTACATATCATAGGTAAGTGTAAACATAATTCAGGACCGGATTATATTATTGTGCTACAATATTTGGAAAACAATAAAATACTGTGCCTGAAATGAAATGTACAAACCGAAAAAAGGGTATCCCTTATACAATTATTATATAGGTAAAGCATGCTAAACGTATACACATATGATTTTAAATATTTATTGACAAATTAAAAATTAATTAGGGTTTTAAAATCATTAGCTCTCTCTCGTCTTATTTTTCCCTTTGAAATTTATAACTAGCATTATATTAAATGAAATACTGATTTTTAGGTTTCCAAAAAATTCAATCCGTCGAGAAGCTTTGGTGAATTTTGTAATAGAAGAAATTCTAGTATGCTGTATTCGAAACATTTATCCGAAGAATGTTTTGATGCAACATCTCAATGTATTTTCGGTTTAAACAAGACTTAACAAGGTAAATAAAGTTTGTTTTAATCGCTAAATCTAATTGATACAGGGTGTTTCATATTGTAATGCAATGTTCAAAATTTAACAGCATAAAATATACACAAAAGTGGTAGGTCGATATTATATTCTTTATAGGTCTATAAGATAGTAAATTAACATATTTAAAGTCAAATCTATCAAAATTCTAGTTCATAAAAGACATTCCCTAAAACTTTTAGATTCCTAGCAAATTACACCTAGACATTAAAAAAATAGTAATAATTTTTTGGAGCCTGATATAAGAAAAAAAATTTAAAAATGGTCAATATGGAGTGTTATTTTTGATAAGCAGGGTATAAACATATTTGGCACTAAAAGTACTTTTTTCCAACTCGATCTCATCTATTATTTGAGAGTGAAAACTACCCATTTTTAGCTGAGTCCAAACCGTTTCACTTAGAAAGATGAAATTTGGAGGGTAGATTGAATATATAACGTAAGTATCTAGTAAGAAAATGCGATTCAAAATTTAATCCCTTATATTTTCAAGTCACCAAAAGTAATAGAAAACTACATATAACTACAATTATTGGAAACAAAATATTCAGAATTATTGTTTATTTCTTTGCAGGAAGAAAGATCTATCCCCGTTGAGATTGGGTTGCGACCTGTCTCCCGAGCTGTTTTCAATACCACCGTCGTACCATGTGCTTCTGGCTTTCAACCGGCTGGGAGTATCAGTGATGCTGTGCCGAGTACTTTATCACATCGTGAAGCCAGATGGCAACAAGGTTCATTAATACCTCCTAAAATTCGAATAATATCAGATCGAACAATAAAATCTGCTGTCAATATAACCGACCCATTCCCTAGCTTGTCAAAAGAATTAAATCTACAAACTTGCATTATTCAGCCGGCAACTCCCATATCAGTTCCACAACTCCAAGTTTTGCAAGTTCAAGAATGAACATTACGACCCCCTTACAAGCAGTACTGAGTTATCGGCAAGAGAACGAAAACTGCTGAATAAACTGCAATGCGTGAAGAGAGTGAGTGCAAAAAGAAAGTTTAAGATAACCATATTAAAAAGGAAATTAGTTCGAAAAGAAAAGAAAATCTCCGGCGTAAAGGGCAGCATAAATGGTCTGAAAAAGATAAAATTTATGGAAGAAACCTTTATGTTGATGTCTAAGCTTGCTGGTCCTCAGGAGCTCTACTTAAGACAGTATAGGAAAAGCTGCCAAAAATATTCGGAGGAACTTAAGGTCTTTGCACTTACCCTGCATTATTACTCATCAGCAGCCTATAAATATGTAAGGAGGACTTTCAATACTTGTTTGTCTCACACAAGAACAATCAGTCGTTGGTACCAGAATATCAGTGGATTACCTGGATTTACTAGTGAGGCATTTGAAGCCTTGAAATTGAAAGCTGATGCTTCAGAGAGTACAATTATTTGTTCACTGGTCATGGATGAGATGGTTTTTAGGCAGCATGAGGAGTGGGTTCCTAGCCAAGGAAAATCATATGGCTTTGTAGACATGGGAACTGGAGACCACAATAGCTAGTAATGTACTCGTTTTCCTCCTCAACTGTGTTATTGGAAGTTGGAAAATTCCAGTAGGATATTTCCTAATAGCTGGAATAAAAGCAGAATCAAAAATGGGGTTGGTAAAAGAAAGCCTGAACAAATGTTTCGAAGCTGGGATAAAAGTAGTCAGGTTGACATTTGGTGGGACCTCTACAAACTTGACTATGGCGAACCATCTGGGCTGCAGTTTGAACCATATGTCGCTAAAAACAAGTTTCCAACATCCAACAAGTAACGTAAGTTGTTGTACTGCTAGATCCATGTCACATGATCAAACTTGTAACGAATACGTTGGGTAACAAAGGATCAATCGTGAATGGAGACAACGAGCTCATTGAATAGAGGTTCTTTAAACAACTGCATGAGCTTCAAGATAAGGAACCATTCCACAAGCTGTATTAGATAATCATAGGTCTCTGTTGATGAAGAGCATTATCGAAAGAAATTTAAATATTCAAATGATTTATCTTTCTAAGAATAAAACAAACTAAAAGAAGGCAGCTAGTATGCGACACAAAAGCAACAAAATTGTGTTATTTAGTTAGCAATAAATTGTAAATAATTATTATAAAACGTGTTATGTTTAAGTTACCAAGTATATGTATGTTGATATATATTTATTTCGGGTCTTTATTTTTTCTACAAAATTGTAATTCTTGTTTCTTAATCTTTGGACTTCCTAAAGAATAATGGAATCAATGTATATATACCTCTCCTAATAATGTTTTTAGTTATTACATATTTTTAAATTAGTACATTGGTCTTGGAAATATAACGTAACCTTAATAAATCAGGCAAATAATGTAAAACGAAATTATTGTAAAGTTGAAATTATTTATTACTTTATTACTCTCTATATCGAGGGTAGAAAAT